>JACGDI010005690.1:1418507-1456282 GCA_014898725.1 Jacaranda copaia
ATTTAAAATGTCGGACTCCCTCAAAAACAAATGAAAATTAAGTAGGGTTAATTAAAAATATCCCCTGAGGTTTGGCCTATTTATCCAAAAACTCAAAGGTTTGATAAAATTAAAAATATCCCCCTGAAGTTTTGCTTCGTTTTACATTTTTGAGAATCCGTTAGCCTCCGTCTAAAAAAATATTGACATTATCAAAATTTTTGCATGAAAACCGAAAATGCCTCCTAGTCACTATTGTGATTATCTGTAAGGCAAAATTACTCTTAGACCTATTTGTAATATTTTTCATACCACAAGCATGTAATTTTAACATTATTTAAATTACACATAATAAATTTAAATATATTTTATTATTAATAAAATTTCATAAATACTGAATAATCTTTAGATTTAAGTTAAATAATCTAATTAAGTTTAATTAAATTATTTATTAATTAAAAAAATAAGTAAAAAAATTAAAAAAATAAATATTAAATTCATCTCTTACATAAAATAGCTTTTATAATTTTAGATTACATAATGATTAGTAATATCAAAATAATAGTTATAATTAAAATAATTTAATTAGATTAAGTTGAAATTACTTGTTAATTAAGAAATAAAATAAGTGAAATATTAAAAAATAGAATTAAAATCTATTATCTTATATGACCATATTTTTAATAATTTTAAATTATATATTCTATAATATTAAAATAAAAAAACATCTAAAATAATATAATTAAATTAGTTCAATTTATTTATTAATAAAAATAAAAATTAAAAAATTAATATCTAACATATTAATAATTAATTAATTAAAAAATAATAAAAATCTAAAACTTAAAAAATATTAAATAGTGAAAATTATCTAAAATAATTTATATACATAATTTAATTGATTTAATTATATTAAATGGAAAATATGGTTATTAATTGAATTACATATTATATAATATTAAAATAATAAATGTATAAAAAAATTAATATCTAACATACTAATAATTAATTAATTAAAAAATAATAAAAATATAAAATTTTAAAAAAATAAATATTGAAAAATATCTAAAATAATTTATATACATAATTTAATTTATTTAATTATATTAAAATGAAAATATATTTATTAATTGAATTACATATTATATAATATTAAAATAATAAATATATAAGAAATAATTTAACCAAATGAATTATTAAAATAATAATCATATCAAAAACAAATAAAATTTTTAAATAACTAATATATCTAATTAAAAATAAGATAAAAAATTTAAAATACTTTATTAATTCAGAATAAATAGGTAAAAATTATATATTTTAATTTGTGAAATCTTTAAACCTTATTTTAATTAGACCAAATCTCAGGGAGGGGTATTTGTAATTAACCCTATGCATATATGCATATATAATTATTTAATTATTTTACAATTTATATTTTTTATTAATAATTTTAGAGTATTTTTGTAATTTTATTACCTATGGTTACTTTTGTTATTTTCATAAAGCTTCATGGGTGTTTTTGTTATGATATTGTATTATATATGCATATATACATATATAATTATTCAATTATTTTACAATTTATAATTTTTATTAATAATTTTAGTGTATTTTTGCAATTTTATTACCTAAGGTTACTTTTGTTATTTTCATAAAACTTCAGGAGTGTTTCTGTGATTTTGTATTGTTAAGGTCATTTTAGTCTCTGTGCATTTTTTTTTGCTTTTTTTATATATATTTAATCAAGGATAATATAATCATTTTACAAAAATCGTTTGATTTAATAATTGACCATCAGCTTCAGGAGTATTTATAATTTTATGAAACCTTTGGATCTTGATGTTATTCGACCAAACTTAAGGGGTATTTGTAATTAACCCAATTAAGTATTGACTTGGAATGTTAGGACAATTACTTAACAAGACACACAGGATTCTTTAAGAATTTAAAAGCACCGGAATTCTCAAAATCATATCAAAGGTATGAGTTTGAAATTTCAGAAAATTACTTACTAAGCCATCTACTATTCCTTGAAGATTTAAAGTGTTGGATATCTAGAAACCACAAACCCACGTGGGACGGATTGATAAATTTAGTTCTTATAAAAATTTTAGATCAAAATCATGACTACTATTTTGGTAGGATCCACATAAGTTCCACAAATCAATGAGACCAAGCCTAAATCAGTAAGTTTGGAGGACTTCAGAATTTCTTTAAGGAATTAATCAAAGCCAAAAAAAATATTGCTTTAGAAGCCCAGCAGGCCAAATGTTATGCTTGGATTGAAAAATTAGTTAAAAAATAAAAATAAAAACCCACAAAAACAAGAAAATCAAAGTATTTAATAAGGAAATTATTGTATTTAATATGTTTCTCAACAAAATCAAAGCACAAACATATCTACCCGCACAAATCCCATGCCAGAACCTCAGCCACCGAAGCACAGCATATATGCTGATTAATAGACCCTGCCCATATAGTGCACTTTCCATGTGGAATCCACCGTTTTTTCTAACTGATTCTTAACTGTTTATGTCTCATTCTATTGACAGAGAAATAAGTGGGTGCTCCCAGGAATTTCTCCCTGCTCTCTTCTTGTGAAGGCATCCTTCCTGAGCAAAGCTTCTTGCTTCTTTATCTCCTCACACTATATCCATTTTTCGCATGAGCCTTAATCAGTGATTTTCAAGAATACTTTCAAGAATTCATCAATTTTCATTCATCAGAAGTAAGTATATATCTATTTATTACCACATGCAAACATATATACATGTTAATATATGTATGTATTACTCTCTGCGTGTGTGTGTGAGTTTCTTTTGGTGTTTGTATCAGAGTATGTAATTTATGATTGCAATTGTTGAACAGAGGAAATCAAGATAGATAGATATGGAAGCCACTGACAAAAATGTGGGGAAGAAGTTGCAGAAAAGTTACTTTGATGTATTGGGCCTTTGTTGTTCGTCTGAAGTTCCATTGATTGAAAGAATTCTTAAGTCACTTGATGGAGTCAAAGATTTTACAGTTATTGTCCCTACCAGGACAGTGATTGTTAACCATGACTCTCTCATCATTTCCCAGATTCAAATTGGTAATTCACTCAAAATTATGCACTTTTGTTTGATAACCCTTCTCTGTATGTGAGTTTTCAATTTTTTTCTTTAATATATTAAGAAAAAGTTCCTCCTTTTCCTGCTTTTATTTCTGGTCGTTAAAGAAAGAGCATAAGGAAAAGGGCTAACAAAAAGCAGAACTAATTTTGGTGGTTTTCTGGTTGGAGTGCACAAATTATACACCCATTTGGTATCACATTTTTCAGTCTCCAGGCGGCAGCAGCTGGCCGGTTGTCTTGATATTACATTTCTAATTAAGCTGACAAATGAAAAAGCCAAGAATTTATCACAAAACTTGGCTGATGAATAACAATTTCTTTTGTGATCCACTAGTTTGGCGACCTTAGTCGTAATTTAAGTTCTTTGTGTTGGTCGTGGCAGTTAAGGCACTGAATCAGGCAAGGTTGGAGGCAAATATTAGAGCCTATGGTGAGACGAACTATAAGAACAAATGGCCGAGCCCATACGCAGTTGCTAGTGGTGCATTTCTTTTGCTATCATTTCTAAAGTATGTCTACGGACCCCTGCGGTGGTTAGCTGTCGGATCAATTGCCGTTGGGATACCGCCTATTATACTGAAGGCCATTGCCGCAGCTCGCAATCTCAAACTTGATATCAACATCCTTGTTTTGATTACAGGTATCAAACTATTTACTTTACGATATTCCATTGACAGATGCCTGAAACTGGGCAATGGTCACATACATATCTTTGATGGGGACATGTAGCAACCGAAGTACATGTCTGTGGGGACGGCTAATGTCCAACTTATTAGTCATGCTGCTCAAAGAATATAGCATGGTCCATCCCAACTTCTAGCTGCCTAACAAAGTATATTTATTTGTACTTTCGTAACATATATTGGCTAGTAAAATCTGTTTCTGTTAATCTTTATTGTTGTGGAAAACAATATGTTCGTAAATATGAATTTATTAATGTAATATGACTTCTCACTTCTCTTGGTAACCTTTATATTCACTGGTAAATGTATGAATTCAATATGAGTAGGAGTGTAAATAAGTCGAGCTCGACAAAAATTGCAAGCTCAAGCTCGAGCTGCCTCACTAGAAAATTTTAAATTATATAAAAATATTAAATTATTAATATATCATAATTATTTAATAATAATTAATAAAATAATTTAAATTATAATCATAAATTAAATATATATTAAAGTATAATGTATATTATAATAATTACTATAATGATTTAAATTATAATAGATTAAAATTATTGACAAAATATTAAATTATTGATATATATACTAATTAATATATAATATATATTTAAAATTAGAAGAAAAAAATTATTAATATATATTAATTATTTAATTAATATATAAAAAATATTTAAAATAGAAAAAAGTTCATGAGTTTTTGAATAGTCATAAATGAGCTCCAGCTCAAGAGGCTCGAGCTTCAGTTGAGCTCAACTCGAGCCAGCTCATGAAGCTCATGAGCTGGCTCGACTCATTTTTCGCCCCTTAATAGGAGTGTGGACTATCAATTTTTTTGTGGGTAGAAAATGATCATGCAATGTACCATCTTAAGCGAAGGCCTTCCAGTTTTCCTATATTGTTGTTTAATATAAAAACTTGATATCTTTTTGTATGAGTCTTCTCTGATGTTATGCTGTGGGGAGCTCGGTGGTATTAGAATGCAAAAGATATCATTCTGATTTGTATTCGTATTTTTATTATCTCATCTTACTTTTGACAACTTTTAAGAAAGCCTCAACATGTGATGCAAAATCTGTATTCTTACATATTCTTGATGTTTTTCATTTGAGTAAAATAATTTTCTTACAAGTTCATGGTGAGACAACCTTGTGAAAGGATGGAAAAAAAACTTTAGCACTACATAAACATACAGAATATCACGGATACTTTCAGAATGGTCTTCAACATAAATTATGATTAGTGTTTCCTCAAAAGTTTTTTCTTTACCCTATAAGACATGACGTGAACAATTAATATATTTCTGAGACTTCAATCCTGTTGGCAAGTAAGATAAAAATGTAAACCTGTACTAAATGCAAGTTCTTGGATTGTGCTCAGTTTGTTCTCTTTGGTTTTGAGTATTTCTAACATAGTATACAATGTCTTGCAGTTTCGGGATCAATTGCCCTGCATGACTACTGGGAAGCCGCGACTATTGTGTTTTTGTTTACAATATCAGATTGGCTGGAGTTGAGGGCAAGCCATAAGGTCTCCTAATGGCACTATAGTGTTTTTGTTTACAATAGTCCTTCTTAATGTATAGTTTGCGTTTCAAGTTCTATAAATGTCATCAGGAACTTTTTCCAATGATGAGATTTTTCATAATCATGTAGGCAACTGCCGTTATGTCATCATTAGTTAGTGTAGTACCCCAAAGAGCTGTCCTAGCTGATACCGGTGAAGAAATAAATGCAGATGAAGTCAAATTGAACTCCGTTCTAGCTGTGAAGGCTGGTGAAGTTATACCTATTGATGGAATTGTTGTAGAAGGTAATTGTGAAGTGGATGAGAAAATTCTGACTGGAGAATCCTTTCCGGTGGCCAAGCAAAAAGATTCCATTGTTTGGGCTAGCACAATCAATCTCAATGGTAATATTTTGATCCTTGCACTCTCCTTAGTAGTTGCACAATCGAAGTTCACTATTGTTTGGCACATTTTTAGGCTACATAAGCATTAAAACCACAGCCGTGGTGGAAGATTGTGTGGTTGCTAGAATGGCAAAGATAGTGGAAGAGGCTCAAAACAAAAAATCAAGAACTCAAAGAATTTTGGACAAGTGCGCCATGTACTATACACCAGGTTAGCAAAATTCTCGCTTTTACATACTATTTGTAGATCCTAGAAATTTAGGTTTTGCCAGATTCAATAATTTTGATAAGGATAGCAAAATATGGACACAAAATCCCAAGTTTTTTTTGGAGGAATGGGAAAATCAATAGAGGCAACAACAGATAGGCTTCTCTCCCATTTTTCTAGCATTTTCACGAGGAAAATGAGCTTCCCACAATAAGTTTTCCATAAATACACTATATTTTCTCTAGTATTTTGCTAGAACCAAATTCTTGATTAAAATGGATCACTTTTTGAACTTTACTGAAGCAGTCACCCCCAACAGTTAGGACGTGAAGGCTGTGCTGCATTTCATATGTTCGCTTATCCTGCTTTTACCCTGCAAAGTTGATTCCTACAAAATGAACTTTCATGGATGAATAAATTACTAATTAAGTCCACAAAATTACATGCTGATTCTTTTGAACTTTTTGCAGTCATAGTTGTGATATCGGCTTTGTTAGCTATAGTTCCTCTGCTATTCCATATTCAAAATAAGAAAAAATGGTTCCACTTGGCTCTCGTGTGTCTAGTGAGCGGATGCCCATGTGCACTTCTTCTTTCCACCCCAGTTGCCATGTTCTGTGCACTATCAAAAGCAGCAATGCTAGGTGTTTTGTTTAAAGGAGCTGAACATCTTGAAACTCTTGCTCGGATAAAGATCATGGCTTTTGACAAAACTGGGACGATAACCAGGGGAGAATTTCTGGTGGTAGATTTCAAATGCCTCCAGACAGATATCAGCTTGAATAAATTGCTATATTGGTAACAATTTTCATTTCTGTTTATCATTTCTACATTGAAATAACTGTATCATGATTACAAAATGTTTAAAAATCTTCGTATTTACATCGTGTTATCTAAAAATATGAAGAGCTGAAGACATGTAAATTATGACACAAAGTTAAAGAGATAGTTTTCGATAGATTATTTGACAGAAGTAGACCACTTGTAATAATAGAGATTCCTAAGATGCATGCCAAAAAAGAAACTTTTTCATATGTTCACATGCTTTTTGGTAGAAGTTTGTCCTTGATCAACTTTTGGTGAGTGCTAAAATAGGGATCTTCAAATTTAATCAAAGCACAATCGTACCTTATGAGAAGTTCTATTACAGAAAATGCCTCTTAAAAATGAAGTTGATTCTCTCCTGTATATTTTTTCAGGATTTCAAGCAT
Source organism: Jacaranda copaia (assembly GCA_014898725.1). Taxonomy (NCBI): domain Eukaryota; kingdom Viridiplantae; phylum Streptophyta; class Magnoliopsida; order Lamiales; family Bignoniaceae; genus Jacaranda; species Jacaranda copaia. The sequence goes on from JACGDI010005690.1 coordinate 1,425,609, forward strand.
AGAATGCAAATCAAGTCATCCAATGGCAGCTGCTCTAGTTGACTTTGCAAGAGCACATTCAATTGAGCCAAAGCCTGACAGAATTGAGAAATTTCAAAATTTTCCAGGAGAGGGGATTAGTGGAAAAATCGAAGATAACCAAATATATATTGGAAACAGGAAAATTGCTTCAAGAGCAGGGTGTACAGCAGGTAAAAGACATAACCTCTACCGCTTTAAATTTGATAGTTTTACACAGTCGAGCTACCAAATCCTTTGGCTTCTTCTGCAATAACATTAATCTTCACATCCAGTTCCCGACTTAGAAGGTTGTGATATGGAGGGAAAGTCTATTGGTTATGTCTTCTTGGGGTCATCTCCTGCTGCCATCTTCTGTCTGTCTGATATATGTCGAACGGGAGCAAAAGAAGCAATCAAAGAGCTGAAGTCAATGGGCATAAAAAATGTGATGCTAACTGGAGATTGTCATGGAGCTGCCAGGCGTGCACAAGAGCAGGTAAAAGTACCAATTTGGCTTTTAAATTCCTCCAGTCTAATGTAAATTGGACAGCCGTTTAAGGCTTACAAGTTAAATCCTTTTTTTCAGATAGGCGGAGCTCTAGATTTTATTCATGCTGAGCTTCTACCAGAAGACAAGGCAAATGTTATAAAAGAGCTCCAGAAGGAGGGCCAGACAGCCATGATTGGTGACGGTCTCAACGATGCTCCTGCATTAGCCACGGCTGACATTGGGATCTCGATGGGTGTATCAGGCTCGGCACTTGCGATGGAATCTGGGGACATTGTTCTCATGTCAAATGACATTCAGAGGATAGCCAAAGCTTCTCGTATTGCAAAGAGAGTTCGGTGGAAAATTATTGAAAATGTGATAATTTCTTTTTCAACCAAGGCTGTCATCTTAGGATTAGCCATAGCTGGTCATCCACTTGTTTGGGCTGCAGTGCTTACTGATGTTGGGACATGCTTGTTAGTTATCTTCAACAGCATGCTGCTTCTGAAGGGAACACCGAGAGGAGGAAAAAAATGTTGCCGATCTACAACTCGATCACATATCAGCAAACAGAAGTGTAGTAATATTACAATGGCCTGCTCCTCTCAGAAGTCTCCTTGTTGTGATATTGAATATCAAAAGAAGTGTCAGCTTCAATCGGGATCTTGGGGGAACATGAAATGTTCGAGCTCTGCCAAATATCACGGTCACAATGGTTGTGTAACAGAAGATGAGAAACATGGGACCGAGAAATGTGATGATCATGATCATAGTACAAGTTGTAAGAGTTCTTCAAAACCATTGGAAGGGCAGGCGACATCTAACAACCATTGCCCTGAAAACCATTGTGGAAATCACAAAAATGATGGCCTCGGGGTGATAAAATTGGGTAATCAAGAAAGAGGGTCATGTTGCGGGCATGCTCCAAGAAACCAGGAGGCTCTTTCGGAAAGTGTAAAACCTGCTTCTGAATATGGTGAACAAACCTTAAATATGGTTGGATGTAAGAATAGTGCAGATTGCAAAGCAGTTACGGATTGTGCGGATTGGAAGAAGATGCACGGTGGATGCTGCGAGAGCTACAGGAGAGAATGCTGCATCAGAAATGGACACTTTGGGACTAGTTTAGGGGGAGGGTTATCAGAAATTGTTATAGATTGATGCTTGTATGAGTGTATGTATGATAAATACTTTCTGGAACTTGGCTTTCGTATATGTAAGAAACAAACTTTTATGTAGGAGGATCAGTATTCATAAATTTAGAAGAGTTGGTTCATAAAACAATTGTAATGTATCAATCTAAAGAAAGAAGGAATCCAAATGGAAGGTGCAAGGGATTGTTATGATTTGTTTTCTTCTTTCTGCTTAGGCAAACAAATGCCATTAAAGAAGTGGTTATCTTCTCATCTCTTTGTCTATAGATTGATTTTTTTTTTCTTTTCTCTTTGTTGCCAATTCAATTTTGGGTCAAGTGCTACTTCATTTTCTTTCATATATTAGAAGATCAAAATAGGAGTATTAGATTAGTGGGGAAAAAAATCTCGAAGGGTTTAAGCTAACATTTGCGATAGGGCAAAAACAGGATTTTTGTGTCAATATGAATGGGCCTGTTTGCAATAAATGAAAAGGAAAAAGGGCAGGCTGTTCAAACATTATTGATATATAATAATTTTCAAAAAATAAAAATAAAAATAAAAGAAAAAATATTATTGAAAAATTAGGTTTAAAGGGCAACAAAATTTTTAGATTATTATCCATTTAATAATTTTTACATATTTAAAGAAAAGATTGCTGAAATTTACAATTTAATACAGGTCACCTTCAAATCAAATGTGCTTGTATATGTAACCACCTAATCAAATCAGGTTAATTTGCTAACTAATGATTTTACAAACCACCTAAAATAAAAGACATATATTTTTTTTTTAAAAAAAAGAAGAGTGAAAAATATTGGGGGAATCTTGTCCTTTGCCACTGCTCAAAAGCCCAGCTATATTCATCAGCATTTCGACCGAATAAAATCCAGTGATTTTTCCGACATTCCTGGCTATGACCATTTGTTCCCATATTCGATTCCCACTCTTCGAATTTTAACCCTTTTAGGTCTCATTCCATGCATTCATCTTGCCATTATCGGAGCCAAATTTAAAATTGTGATTTCCATATTTGGCAAGTGTGGATATTTGTCCATTTTTCTATTAATTTTTTATTTTTGAGTTTTAATGCTTTTTTTTTTTTTTCATCACTGTACTTAAACAGTCACATAAAGTCATTGATATCCTATGTGCGTTACTAAAATTTTCATAGGGGGGCCTGCATACTTATTTTCATATGTATTTACTAATAATTTTGATATATTGGATGCATATATTAAAATTTTTATTACATAAAATAAATAAAAAGTACTTATTTTTTATCGGTTAATTGGGCAAAAATTCTCAAACCCACATTTTATTTAGGATCCAGTTCCCACATAAAAAAATTGAGCCTTAACTCCCTATTCTCACTTTTAATTTTGCAATCACTCCCCAGCACCTATAAGATTATCAGATTGACTTCCACTTGAACACAAAACTGCCAAGAATGGGCGGTCATCTCTTCTTACTAGAAATCGCATCCATGCATCCTACTCAATTTCTCTTTCCTTTTTTTTTTTTACAGTCAATCGATTCCTTCTTCTCCATTCCTTTCAATTTCTCTCTTTGACTAAAGCAACTGTTCACTGTGGACAACCTTATGATGACTCTTGCCTAGTGTCTAAAGCATTCTTGGGTTTTCATCTTCTTCTCTTCTTCCATTAGTTTTGTTTTATTGCGCACGCTTCTCTCAGATTATATAAGGTATTTTTCAAGTAAAATTCTGGGTCTGTAAGTACATTTGTGATATATTAGTGAAATATACCTAAAACCTATGTTTATATACGCATTTGAGATGAAAAGATATTTGAGTTCATGTTTTTTTGTGCTTTGGTAGTATTTTGTGTACTAAAGTCAATAGTATTCATAAACCCTAATATTTTATTGTTGAAACCTAATTTACTGTAATTTGTACTTAAATTTTTTGTTTTAATTGTTATGAACATTATTTTGAGTTAAAAATAGCTCAATTTTGTAATGATTGATTTGGTTCGCAATATGATTAATATAGGGTATGTCGGCAGCTCAATTAATATGGTTTTAAATTTGAAAGGTTTACAGCATGTTTAGCCGTTTGCTATTGTTCATGAAGAAAAATATAGCATTAATTTATTGAGTATTCTCTCCATCTAGGACTATAAATGGATATTTGAAAATTTGTTTGCCATTTGCATTTATATTTATTTATACAAAATTTATTCGCATCTGTTTAAAGTGAATATTATCTGTATTTGATTAGTATTATCCGACTATAATTGGATAAGGACATAGTAAATGTGTATTCGATCTGTTTAATATCTGTTCAGAATATATTTTTATTAAATAATATATTATTTATATTTTTAATAAAAATTTCACAATCCATATATGTGTATATATAAATTATAATTGAAGAATTGGGAAGAAAAAAGAATAAATTTTAAAATTTATTGTAATATAAGAGAAAATTGAAGAATAAAGTTAATCAAGACTATCATTGTTGGTTGACTTTATAATTAATATACTTAAAAGTCATTATTATTATTAATAATAAGTACTAATACTCAACTATAAAGTCAATTATTAATTAGAAATTATGATATTTGTTTGATTGCTTTCTTTGTAATGAAATTATATAGTTCATTCTATTAATTAAAATATGTATTTGTTATAGTTTCATAGATTTACTTATTTGAATATTTATAAATAGATATCTAAATAATTATCATCGAATATGAATATAAAAAAATAATTTGAATATAGATAAGTTTAATAAAATATGAATAAATTTGAATATTATAAGCGAAATGGATATATTCAAATTCAACCAATATCCAATGGATACGAATTCGGATATTATTTTTTAATATCCATCAAATTCATATCCACATCCAAATATTCAAAAAATTAAATAGATACAAATATAGAAATAGTATATCCGAACTGTTTAATATCTATTTACACCTCTATCTGCATGTATATTTGGTACAAAAGTACTCTTTTTTAGTATTTTTGTTTACGTTTTTAGTATGACAGCCTTAAATGTAAGAATATATGGAGATGTTTAAAGTATTTATTTACATGATTTCTGTATTTACAACAATGAATTAGAAGCATACAGTTGTTGCATCTCTAGATATTTTTATACTGGAATGAAGGAGTTGAAACCCAAAATTGGGTTCCACCACAGACACGCCCTTAAACAAATGCTATTCTATATATTTGAAAATATGCCACAGTTGAACTATTATAGTTTCAATAGAGTGCAAGCAATTATTAGACAATTCAATGTACGAACAACTTCATTTGTCTTTGGTGAAGACTTCAAAATTCCTTTTCAGGGTTGAGAGTTTTGTTTTGTGTTGGAGTTGTCTCATGTGTGGCAACCTGTCAATGTTGATCTGAAGATGAACTTAGACATTGTTGATCACTTGTTTTCAAAAACAATTTTGAATGTTAAATGTGGACAAATATTTAAAAGGTTACAAGAATATGTAGATAGATATAGTGATGAAGATATTGAAGATTTTGTTAGATTGTATATATATATATATATATTAATTGTATTTTATTTCCAATGAGCAACTACTGCATGCCTCGTTTTGTCATCCCTTACATTGATGATCTATCTTTTATCGAGTTGTATGCATGGGGGGAGGCTACATATAATTTTATAGTTCAAGAATTGAGAAATCACATGGGAGGTGATACGAAGGAGGTGCAGAGGAAAAAATATTTTGATGGTTGTATAGTTGGTCTTGTGGTGAGTGTCTTTGAAGCTTTAAATTGTAAAATTATTGTCATTTACTATAAGTAAATATAATTTTTTGCTTTATGAATGCCAGAGATAGCTGCATGAGCACATTCCTTCTTTGGGAAAAATAAAATGCTTGTGTGTATGCCCACGATTCTTTCGGTGAGATGACAGCAAAATTCCCAAGAACGTGGCTGATGCCGAGAAATCTTTTAAGCAAATTAAAAGGGAAAAGGTAAGAGTTTATTGTTTATGTTTAGAATGATTCCCTATGATATGAGTTTGAAGTTTGAAAGAAATGTATAAATTCCTATTATAACAGATTGTGGCTATCTATCCCTTTCCTGAGGAAGAGAAACTTGTCGCTGCAACGCAGGTAATTATTTAGACACATATGATTACTACTTGAAGTTTACTTTCTTATTACATTAATAATTTTGTGCACTTTGCACAGATTCCTATTATGTCAAGCTATGATGTTTTAAGTTTGAAAGCTTAGTTGAGGCAGAAAAATGAAGAAATGAATTATTGAAGTGCATAATTGAAATTTTGGAGAAAAAAGTAAATGTAGGCGATGAGGAGAGGATGGTTGAAAAGGAGAAGTAGAATGAAGATGAGAAAGATGAAAAGAAGGATAGTGCTGGTGTTACTGGTGTTCAAGACAGTTATGAGAAACCACACCTGGAGTTTGTTGTTGGCAAGTTTGAGACTCCAAGCGGTGGTGATGATGGTCATAATAGTCATGATGGTGATGGTGGTGATGCTGATGCTGATGTTGAGGGGCATAAAGAAGAGGAAAATGATATTCCACACAAAGCAAAAAGCAAGAAGAAGCGTGATCATACCTCTTCTATTGTCCGAGGTGTTAGAACACAAGATGATCAAGAGAAAAAAAATAAAAGATGAAGATTTTATCACACCATCCCACTCCACACTACCAAAGAGAACCAAAGTTGGTGCTCATAGAGGCCGCGACAAAGGTAGAAAGGCCTTAAAGAAAAATGTTGAAGAGGTGAGCTAAGGTACAACTGACACTGATGAAACTGAAGAAGTAGTTCAACATACTGAAAAGAAGAAGATTGATGTTGAAAAAGTGAGTTTCAATATTGTTATGTTTGATGTTTAGTAGTTGATTTCTTTGTAAAAGTACCAAGTGTGATGAAAGAGTATTGTAAATGGATTTTTGAATATTGAATTTATTGAGAAAAAATATTGTCTCCTATTTTTATTTTAATGCAAATTATATATATCTGGTAGGGTGCTATCATTATGTACGGAGATATTGCTGTTGTAGGTTTTGGAATTCACCTAAGTGAATTTCAATCGAGAAAAAACTATAGATGTAATGACATTCCTAACAAACAACAAAGCATTATTACTTTGTTTTTGTGTCAACCTAATTTGGAGTAATAATTCTTTTATACTTGTGTGAATAGATATTAAGAATTTTAAAGTTATCTTAACTAATAATATTGACTTGTTTTGTAGTGTCATTATTTGGGGCGGACCTGACCGCTTTATAAGAGAAGATGTTTTGTGTGATTTATTTTTTGGAAAGGAATTGGGAGGTGATCTAATTGATTGCTACTTGAAGATACTCTGTAGCAGCTCTTCCAATGCATCTTCTGGACATGAAATGCGGTGTATGTCTACCATTGTTCAAGTAAATAATTTTTCAAGTATTCAGCACTGTACATAATAAAATGACTACTAATACTAATACAATTTGTAAACTGCAATATTGAACAAATTGAAGACAATGAACAAGAAACATATAATAAAGATACAACAATATCAATTATTCTTGAGGAAATGAATATTAGTTCACGAAAGATGCTTGAGTAGCTGAATATGGATGTCTTGACCACGTGCCAGTTTGTTATTTTTCCAATTGTGTATAAATTTCATTGATTTCTATTGATTTTTGATGCAGCCATAAAGAAGTTTACACAAATAAACTTTGTCCGGTCCCTTATGTTAAAAGTGATAGCAAGAGTTTATGTAAGTTCCTTATCTTTTAAATTATTCATGTAAACAAGTATAGAACATATGATAAATGATGTTATTATTACACTTTGCAGGGTAGGTTTATAGTAGGATACCTAAGGCATTCATTAGGGTATGATACTAGAAAAAGGGACTTTTAATATGGCCACTATCGCCAACAAGTTGGTAAAGTGGATTGTGGAGTTTACTGCTGTTTTTAGGCTGAATGCTATGCAAAGAACCAAAAATTTTTTTGGGACTATGCAAATTTATGTTCCATTGATGCATCTTAGGCACATATAGTTGCCACAATTCTAAAACATGAGCATGGCTTGCTTTATTCTCATACAAAATCTCAGTATTAGTCTCTAGTACTGCAATATTTCTCTTTGTATTCGCAGTATACTTGATCAAACATAAAGTAGTTTTTATTTGATTGTTGGTATGAGTTGTAGTATAGATAAAAACGATGTAGTTAGATATGTTAGTACATAAGTGGAGTTCATTTTAGGCAACATATGAGTATAGAATCCTTTACCACAAGTACACAACATGAACAAACTAGGTACATAAACTCCGATCCCAAGTATATAAATGCCCCAACTAAGCACTTTTTCCAAATTTTCAGTATCATTCTTAGCACATGAGGGATCATTCTCCATTCAGCCTTAACTAGGTATTTCACGATTATCAGATCACAAAATATGATCATATGAACTTATTTGGTGATGATATGTTCGGTGGTGTAGGAAAGAGGCATCGGAGTGATGCATTTACCTTATGTGTAAGGGCTTCATACTAGTAAGAATGTTTCCCTACCATTCTAAACACGTGTTATGATAACCACATATTCAACAAATTATGCATTTGAAATTATAAAGGTAACTATTGGGTTGTTCCACACATCGATTGAGGTTAAAATCGACTTTATGCAAAGTAAGTGCATAACTCTTCAGTACAAGTACACATCATAGTCACAGTTAGTACAAAAACCGCATAATGAAGTACATAAATGCCTAATTGGGTATTTTTTTCTAGACTTTCAGTATCATTTTGAGCACATGAGGGATCGTTCTCCATTCGGCTTAATCTTGGCATTTCACGATCATCAGACCATGAAGTATGATCATACGGACTCATTTGGTAATGATATGTTTGGTGGTGTAAGAAGGGGGTGTCAGAGTGATGCATTTGCCTCATGCATCATGTTTCATATGAGGAAAATGACACCATAAGTGGTAGAATGTGAGTCTTTATGTTCCAAAGCATTCAAACATGTACTATGACAACCACATATTCAAAAAATCATGCATTTAAGGTTATAGGGTCACTAATGTGTTGTTCCATGCATCAATTGAGGCAAAAATCGTTCTTTGGAAAAGCAAGGACAGAATCTCTTGTAAAAAGTATAAAATGTGTACAAAATGAGTACATATACCCAGTTTATAGGTACAGAAATGCCTGACATGGGTATTTTTCTTTGGATTTTTAGTATCATTCCTTGCATAAGAGGGAGACACCTAATTTGGCCTTTGCATGTTCATAAGAGCATAAAGTATTAATGATAGGTTTGATGGTGTGGGTGTGTGTGTTGTTTTGATGTATTTGTCTTATGCATAAGGGCTTTATACTAGGAATAATGACACCACAAGTGGTGGAATACGGAATTTTGTGTTCCCAACAACTCTAACATGTACTTTCATGACCATATATTCAAAACATCATGCAGTTAAGATTATGGGGTCACCAATATGTTGTTCTATGCTTCGATTGAGGTCAAAATTGTTCTTTAGAAAAGTAAGACATAATCCCCTACCACAAGTATACAACATGTATAACCTGAGTACATAAACCCTGTTACTAAGTACATAAGTTTCGGAACTGGGTACTTTTTTCCACATATCGTTCTTAGTGCATAAGGGAGCGTTCTTTCTTCAGCCTAATCTGGGCATTTCACAATCATCAAATCATGAAGTATGATTATAAAGACTTATTTGGTGATGATAAGTTTGGTGGTGTAGGGAGGGTGTTGTTTTGATGTATTTACCTCATGTGTTAAGGCTTTATACTAGGAAGAATGATACCACAAGTGGTGGGATATGGGTCTTCGTGTTCCCAACCATTCTAACATATACTATGACTATCACATATTCAAAAAATCATGCATTCAAAGTTATGGGATCATCAATGTATTGTTCTATGCGTTGATTGAGAATAAAATAGGCCTTTGGAAAAGCAAATACAAAATCCCTTACCACAAGTACACAACATATACAAAATGAGTACATAACCTTGTCCCCTAGTACATATATGTTGGAACTAGGTACTTTTTTCCAAAGTTTCAGTATCATTATATGCACATAGGGGATCGTTGTCCATTCAGCCTAATTTGGTCTTATGTGGTTATGAAAACATGAAGTATTGCACCCATGACTTATTTAGTGATGACAAGTTCGATGGTGTAGAAGGGGGTGCCATTATGATTCATTTGCCTCATACATTAATATTTTATACTAGTAAGAATGATACCACAAGTACTAGGATGTGGGTATTAGTGTTCTTCAACCATTCCCATACGTGATTTCACTCATGTATTGCTCTACAACTTAAATTGAGGTTAAACTCATTCTTTGAAAAATCAAGTATAGAACCCCAAATTATAAGTACATAACTAATACAGTTTCAATACATAGATGCAATTCTAAAGTACTCATATGCCTAAATTAGGTGCTTTTCTTGGGATATCCAATATCATTGTTAAGTGAAAATAGTATTTTTATTTTCATTAAAGGTATCTAATAGATTTGTTATAATATCTAAAAATTGTGATATATCACATTACATATAATACCAAACATTTCAACACATGATTTTACTCATGCGTTGCTCCAAAACTTGAATTAATGTTAAACTCATTTTTTGAAAAACCAAGTACAGAACCTCTTATTATAAATACATAAACATTGCAGTTTTAGTACATGAATGCAATTCTGAAGTACTCATATGCTTAAATTAGGTACTTTTGGGGGGATATCTAGTATCATTGTTAACAAAATATATATATATATACATATATATATTACACTACACACAATAGCAAACATTCCAACAGAAAGTCAATTAGTATTATTACAGAATAGTCCAAATAGACTAGATTTAACATGTTCTTCAAAAAGCAAAAATTAGTAGTTGTCATTAATCTTTAAACTCTCTGCAATCCTTCTTACATTGATTGTATCCCCTTAATGCGCCCTTTTCCTACGAATTAATAATAAATAAAAAAAGATATTAGTTGCATAGTAATGAAAAAGAAGGTACATCAAGCATACATATCAACATAATGGTAAGCAAATATGTTAGCAAGGTCAAGCTAATATAGCTAGTCGTAGCTTCTTTGCATGTACGATGGTTATGCCCAATTCTACCACATCACCTACACTTGACTGCTCGAACGTCTATTTGAGATGGAAATCTTTGTGTCCTTTTATGACCTGGTTGAGGTCACACATCATGTGCATAAATGGTTGGTTTTTTTTTTTTTCCAGCTTCTAATGTGTTCAAATCAAAAGTAGGTATAGGGTTAAGTACAAGTTAATAAGCTCGTTGATACATCTCAACTCGATAGTATTAATTAGTAAAGTCATACATCGAGAGTGACTTAGACTCAATACACACACAAGCATGCTAGCAAGGCATTTTATTAACTTGCCAACCCTAACATGAATAACTCTAGACATGCAAATCTACAATATAGGATTAGTAATGATTATTGACCTCAAAGTCCCAACCACTAGATTTCTTGAGTTTTAGTGTACGAGAAGCCATATAATTTACTGCTAGTTTCTTCTTTTGCTTCGAGTATAATACTTCAATAAGTTTACTACCCTTTTCTTGTCAATCATCCATCATAACCATGATTTGTTTGCGCATATGATCCACCGTAGTTGCAATGGGCATAACTCGTGCCGATTTAACCAAATTATTCCAATATTTTGCCTAATTGTTGTTTACTACTCCCCATCTATCACCAGCAAATAAAGAATTTGCCCAATATTGGAGTTCTGACTGCATGATGAAGTTTCTAGCAAAAGGCATGGACTCCACTATGCTGTTTATATGCCAAGTATATTCTTACCTTGTAGGAGTATATGCACTTTTCATGGAAATAGATGCCCAATGTTTCTTGTTGTGGAGGGATTATTTTCTTATTATCTAAAATTAAAATTATATGATCATTAGATTTCTTGAATTATTACTTGGACATTAATTTAGACTAGGACATAGATTTCAATAAAATACAATAAAATCTTACTTAATTTTTGAAGTTGTCCATTAACTGTCTCAAACAGTATGCATGATGGCTACTAGGAAATACTATAGGAATAGCTTTAAGAAGCCCAGTATGTCGGTCATAGAAAAACGTGAACCTTTTGAACCATGTGCTATATTGAGAATATAAAATGCTCCTCAACTTCAAGCAAAAGCACTCCTAATTAGTATCATTTTCAGCATTAACAATTGCATATGCTAATGTGAGTAGATCATCGTTGGGATCCTTGATGATAGCATTGAGTAAGTATCTTTTATACTTATTCTTAATGTGAGTACTATCCAAGAAAATTAGTAGTCTGCATCTACTAAGAAAGCCGACCAAACAGGCTATGAAATAGATAAATAATCACTGAAATTTTGGGCTCACTGAGTTAATCTCATAATCCGCAACACTTCTAGAATTTGTTTCCTTCACAACTCTACAATACCATCTTGACTTATCAAAGGATTCCTTGTCCGGCCCATGAATATCATGCATAGCTATTTCCTTATCCAACCATGCTCTATGGTATGGAATTTTTATGCCAAATTCTCTATGAATATCTTTCCCACATTGATAGGTCGATAACAGGGCTCACCTCTTAATTTTTCATTCACTACATTAGCAAACCAAAAAGAATTAGCTCCAGGATGTCTTTTCATCCAAAGACTACTCTTATTACATGTATGTACTAGGTTGCACTTTTGAATACCAAAGAGTTTGTCAGCTTTATGCCTTGAGGCATATATGCTCTATTAGCAATTATCATTGCTGTAAATTGCTATAATCTTTTTCAAATCATTTTTCTTATATATAAAGGACTTTCTAGTAGCAACAACATAGTTTTTAAGTTTAATTTTAAACTCTTTAGCATCCTAGAACGTTTGGGCCTCTTTATGGATGCAATGACTCCAAACATCAATTGAATTCCTTTATAATGATAAATCACTTTGTGACTCACTTGTTGAGGGAATGCCTTGCTCTATTTCATTCTTAAATGGGTGTTCATTGCAAAAAAATAACATAGTAAAATATATAATAATTGTCAATAAAGTACTGCAAAATCAATACATAAGTACTCAACAATAAGATAACTAGGTATTTAAGTAAACAAAATCAATAATTCATATAGAAGAAGTAAGTACTAAAATAAAACAATATAATTTAAGCACTTAAATAGAGGAGATAAGTATTGAAATGATTGAATCCAATATTTAACGTAGAAGACCTCAATATTGAAATGAACAGATGTAGTATTTAATATAGAAGGCGTAAGTACTAGAACACAAATATTCAGTATTCAATGTAGAAGAATACAAATACTGAAATAAACAAATTCAATATTTAACATACAAGACTGAAGTACTAAAACACATAAGAACAAGTACTTTGTAAGACAATTGCATATGACTAATAATGCAGACAAGTACAAACTGGGACAATGCAAGTATGCTAAAAAATAAAGGCAATATGAAATTGAAGATATGAAGTATTTACTTGCTTGTATATCTACTTTGCCTTCCCTATTCACTAGGTTCATTTTTTCAGACAACCATCATGTCAACTAAGGTTATCTTTAAACACAAACACAGGTGAATCATATTGGATACATCCTCATCGGCTTTCAAAGTCACGTACATTTTTTTTTTATGGAGAGTTAGGTATTGCACTGTGTGGAATTGAGGGGAAATTTCACACCATTTTTTCTCCAATTGAAAATATAGTCTCACTAGAGTCATGCTCTCAAAAATGGACATGGTATAGAGTTTTCCATTATGTACAACTTCCTAACAATTAAATTTGAGGTTCTTTCCCACTACTTGACACATTCAGGTTAAAAAATTAAAAAAAAAAATTGTTGCTTGCCAAAGATTATAATGATGCTTTACTGTGAAACAATGGAAACAAAGTAAATTTCCTCCTTGTTGTAGCTGATTGTAGGATTGTAGAAATTGAGATAAAAAAAAAAAAGGGCAGAGAAGCATTGTGTACCACTGTGGGAGAAAAATAGAAAACAAAAGACAAGGAGTGAGGGAGACAAGTTGGCACATCAGGGTTTATGAAGGAATGAAGGGAAAAAGAAAAAAAAAATTAAAGGAGGCTCTTTTCGTCATTTTAAGTGCTTGGGGAGTAAAGACTAAAATCTAACTTCACATGGGGAGTTGGAAATAAGAATTGTTTGGGTGGGGACTCAACACCAAATAAAAAGTAGGTTTAGGTATTTTTAATTAAGTTTCCCATTTTCTATATGATAATAATATTTTAATAGTTTTAATATATTTATATGATTTTTTACATAAATAATAATGACAAAAATATAATAAAATTATAATTGTGGGTTATAGATTCTAGTTATTACATAAGTTTTTTTTTATTTATACATAGGCACATATATCGAGAGCCTGTTAGGGTTTGAACTCCTAACCTTCTATATAATGTGAGAAACTTATGCTATTGGGTTACAGGCTGCTTGGCTAGTTGTTATATAAGTTGAAGTTATGAAGATTAAGAAAAATGAGAATATTTTAGAATATTATTGAAATATACACTAATAAAGAATAGACAATTTATTAATAATAGTATAAATAGATCTTCATATTTTCCAACATTGGCATATTTTTGCCTATGTTATGCAAGGATTGGTCCATGAACAGTCAGCACATTGTTACAATCAAAATTTAAGGGCTCATTCTCCTACATTTTAGGGAAATATTTTTTAATTTATAAGAAAATTTCAAAATGCATGGATATTTTATAATTTTTCTCCCAAAATACTATAATTTTTTATCCAAAAAACCTCTCATAATTCATCCAAAAAAATCCTACACCCTAAAAAGCACACTTATTCCTTCATTTTCTCTCTCCATCTTTCACATCATTCATTTATTTATCACTCTCTCATTTCACTTATATATTTATATATATATATATACACACACATATATATTTCACCCTACAAACCCAACAAAAAAATAACTGATTTGAAATCATCAGTAAAGTTTGTTTCCTCCAAAAACATAAAAAAACAAATAATTCATTCTCAAATCATTTTTCATATTTTCCCAAAACAAAAAGAAATACTTTGTACATTCTCCAAATTTTCTCTCAAAAACTTATTCCCTCAAAATTTTTCTACAAAATGCCCAAAATATAAAAGAACAAGCCTTGAGTACTTTGGACTGATGTAGAAATCAAAAGATTCTGCGAGTTGCAATTAGAAAGTAATTTATCCTACAAATTGGACTTACGCTTTTGACCTAGAATATAAAAGAAAAGGTGTAAAATTAAAAAAATAACAACTTTTTGTGTATTTCCCTCTAAAGAATATGAGAAATTATTTTGGAAAATTGTAATTAGAGAAAACGAATAATTATGCACTCTCACTATTTTTATTTATTTATTTTATTGTCATGCAAGTACATAGGCGATACTCAACCCCAGTCTAAATTATCGCCCAAAAAAAGGGACAAAAAACAAAACAAAACAAAAAAAACTGCCTCAATTTTACTAGTTAAACCTCAAATTAATTATATATCAAATCAAAAGTCCAAAACAGGCAATCCACTCAAACTTGATGGGCCGCTTCACATGACGGGCTGGGGTTTATTAAAGGATGCGCTCTTGGGCCATCATAGTGTGGATACGCCTAAGGATTGTTCTTTAGCAGAACGGCATGCTTTTCCTATTTTTTCATTATATTATTTTTCTATTTTCCTCCACAAATGTACAGTTATCTTGCAGCTACCAATGATATAGTGCCCTGTTAATTGTTTCTTCATGCCGTAAGATAATTTTATTACTACAGAAAAATGAACAATGGGAATAAAATAATAAGTGATGATACAAAAATGTCACTAATGACCCGTATTAACAAATAATAATTTTTATTTTGACATTGATAATATTTTTTAAGTGGAAATAATTTTTATTAACAAAAAGGCTCAATAATGATAAAAACTAATATTCTGAGTTATCACTATTGACAATTAGTGATCTCATTATGGTAAC
Organism: Jacaranda copaia; assembly: GCA_014898725.1. NCBI lineage: Eukaryota > Viridiplantae > Streptophyta > Magnoliopsida > Lamiales > Bignoniaceae > Jacaranda > Jacaranda copaia. Next base: position 1,441,274 of record JACGDI010005690.1, read on the forward strand.
AATTTAGTAATGATAAAAATTGTCAACAAAATTTTCATTGTTACTAATTTGTCAATAATGACAATTTAAATAATATTCTTTTCATATTTTAATTTATAAAAAATAATAAAAGACAATAATTTATTATTTAATATATATATATATATATATAATTAGTGATAATTAACTTAATATTTTTGTGGGAAACAAGCGGTAGGGAATAACAGTGCGAGGAGGGCAAAAGAATCATTTCTTGGCTTCTCAACTCCTCAAGAGCCCGATTCGTTCTTGCAATATATGTAATACAAACAAAACCAACCTTCCTTACCCCATCAGTTTCATGTTTTGACACGTCCATTCCTCCTCAGTTTTCAATTGTTTATATTCTCTCTTGGCGTAGTTGATTACCCTATTCCCACTATTCCAAATTTCAAGAATATATTTATATATATATATATATATATATATATTGGAAAATGCTATATCTATTGGCTATTGCGTCTCTTTTTATTTTTCTTAATTTGGAAGCGCTAAGTTATTATAATTTAATTGAATTAATTGCAACAACTCTTTTGATAAAAATCGAGCAAAATAAAAAATAATAATAATAAATCCTAATAATATGTAGCACCATATATGCGTTAATATATTATTTCAGTCATTGCGATATAGCACTCTTTGGTTAATGATAAAAGTCGGACCCAAAACGTTCGATTGTCCATAATTGGCAAGTCAAGGGAAAAGGTTTTTGGTTGTAATGAATTTATTAATACAACAGTGCTAGATATTACATGGAAAAACTAAAATTTATTATGCTCGAATGAATGAGTGTGTGATGGGAAAATTAGATTTCGATAGAATTGAAAGAAAATTCAATGAATTCAAAAATTATTCGAAGTAACTAAATTTATAATATGACTACCATAATATTATTATTTATTTCTACATTCATAAAGCATCTCATCAATTTTAAGATTTTGATACAAATTCTCAATTGTATCAACAAATTGTAAGCGCAAATTTCTTGTTCACAATAAACAAAATTACAAGACAAGAAAAATTATACAAATAAAAAGAAAATTCAAACTTATCAATTGTGGATTTAATCTCCAATCTAATCCTCTAATTCTTCCATTGTAACTATGATCTTGAATTTAATGAGCTCTGCATAGAATGTCGTGGATTTTCTTAAATTTGATTTAAAGAAACAATGCCAATTCGAAGGCTCACACATCAAATCAAACGCCAAAATATATGAGCTCTACGAAGAACACCTTGAATGCCATGGATCTCGTTAAATTTGATTTAAATAAAATAATGTCAATTCGAGAGCTCCGCACCTTAATTCTAAATCAAACGCTAGAATATGATGAGTTCTGCGAAGAATGACTTGAATGTTGTGAATCTCCTTAAATTTGATTGAGAAAATTGCTAGACTTCTTCAAAGTTTCTCTCACTTGTTGAAATTTATGTTGCATGTCGAATGAGTTTTGGTCACCTCCTTTATATAAGCATTTGATGGGAAACTTCTAGATGGACTTGAACTTTTTGACGATTATCTTTTCAATAAGATAATATCAAATGTCTTTGATTTGATTGGCCCATAGGTATAGACACTCTATTTTTGACACTTATCAATATTTGATTTGAATATAAAATAAATATTAAATCATTATTAAAATTAACTATTTATCTTTTAAAATTAAATTTAATAAATTTCATGAAATAAATAGAAATTTTAAATTAATATCTAGTATATCATTAAACACATGTCATTTTTCAATTGGCCAAAATTAATATGTCTCCAAATGCCACCACTTTAAAACTTGGCGAAAGGTGTGTCAATAATCCACGAAAGAGGCAAGGCTTGAAGTATTTGATAATTTTCCCTTTTCTCTCCATTTTTCACATGCGTCCGCAATAAAAATATCATTGAAGCATTCCTCGAGCTATGGTACCCAATAAAAAGGTCAAGTATAACATAATTCAAAGTAAATATCCTTTTGAGAAAGGTGCCTTGCACAGTTTATATTCATGTAGGCCAAGAGTAATATGCAGCTTAGGCTCATGCGTTAATGAGTATATTTAACTTGAATAGACATTTTATACTCGTGTCAAAGAGTCCACTTGAATTTGGTTAACAATTTATAATCATGTCAAGACGTTTACTTGAGTTTGACTTAATAGACAGTTTATATTCTTATCAAGGACTACATGAAGAGAATTTGAATATTCATATAGTTTATGCTCATACCTAGATGCCTTATAAAACGTTTAAACTCATATAAAGGAGCACATATGGAGATTTTGAATATTTAAATAGTTTATACTCGTATCTAGGAATCTTGTTAAAAGTTTAAGCTCATATCAAGGAGCACATAAAAAGACTTTGAATATTTAGATAGTTTATACTCGCATCTGGGAGCATTATTAACCGTTTAGATTTTTATCAAGATGCACATGAGAAAACTTTAATTAAAAATTTCATATAGTTTATGCTCATATCTAAGAACATTTGGAATTTGAAAACTCGAGCTTTGGACTTAAGATTTGAAGAGTTGAGTCTTTGATTTGGAAACTTAAAGACTTGACTCTTGAATTTGGACATCTGGAGACTTGAGTCGTAGATTTAGAGATTTGCAAACTTGAGTTTTGAATATGAAGACTTCAAAACTTGAGCCTTGACTTGAATACTTGAAGGCTTGAGATATGATCTTCAATTTGAAGACTTGAGTCTTTGATTTGGGGACTTAAAAATTTGAGTCTTAGACTTGGAGACTTAGAGACTTGAGTCTTGACTTGAAATATTGAAAACTTGAGTCTTCACTTGCAATTTTGTAAACTTAAGTCATGAATTTTGGAAACTTGAAAACTTGAGTCATGGAGATTTCAGAATTCTTTATAGTTTATGCTCTTATTTGATAACATTATTAATAGTTTGGACTTATATCAAGGAGTGTATGAAATTTGAAGATAACAATTATTGCCCCCAACATCATCGGCATCACTTGAATATTCTTATTCATTAAAATTCATGGTCATTTCAATATTATGTGCATGTGTTACCAAATCTTCAAAAGTTTTTGGTTTAATTTCTTGAAGTATGTAGCAAAGACTCCAATGCATTCCTTGAATATACATCTCAATTGCTGAAACCCCCAACAATTGATCTTTGCAATTAAGACTCAAATTTCTCCAACAATTGATGTAGTCAATGATAGGTTCTTCTTTCGATTAGTGAGAGTTGGTGAGTTTAATCATGCTGATTATCCTTTGAGTGCTATAGAAATGATTGAGGAATTCCTATTCTAGTTGCCCCTAACTATCAATAAAGCATCCCTCCAAGCCAATATACTAATAAAAAGCATCATCCTTTAATGATCGAACAAATTGCTTGACTCAATCATCTCCATATGTCCCAGCATTATTACAAGTCTCAATGAAAGGAGCCATGTGTTGCTTTAGGTTGCCTTTGCCATCGAACTGCTAAAACTTTGGGGGCTAGAAACCAATTGACATCTTCAAGTTGTCAATCCTTTGAGTATATAGCTTGGAGTAAGTTATAGACAATTTAGAACTTCCATCAAGCTTGTATTTGATAGTCTCCATAATAAACTCATTCAATGGGTTAATGGGAACTAGTCCATAAATGGAAATTTGTAGTTCTTTGTTTGTAGTTTTTGACTGATTCTTTGTGGATGTTTTGCATTCGTCTTGAGTCTTAATTTGTTTCTCCACCATCTAACTAGCATCGAAATTGTCAACTTTATTCATCAATTTGGAGATTTGAAAGTCTCACCCTTGGATATGCTTTGTGAGTCTTTCAATAGCCCTTGTTAAATTTGCAATTTGTTCCTCCAATGTTGTAGCACTTGTCACCATTACTGTTGCCATGTGCAAGGAATTTGATGTTGAGTGGGGAATGGATGATGTAGATTCTTCCTTTGAGTCTCCACCATCTTTATTCATATCAATAAAATGCGGCAACACCTTTTTCACAGTAAGGGAATGAGCTACCTCCGAAGATGATTCAACTTTTTGGACATACTTTTTGTGATGACGCCAGTGTTTTTTGCTCTAGTACTTAAGGAATTCGCAGTAGTAATTTTCAATGCTGCAGCCTTGTTGGCAACCATGATACTTCAATCTTGATGAAGAAAAGAGATAAGAGTTAGAGATGGTCCCACTGAGTGTGTCAAAATTTGTAAACGCAAATTTCTTGTTTGCAATAAGTAAAATTACAAGACAAGAAAAATCTCTACAAATAAGATAAAATTCAAACGTATCAATTATGGATTTAATTTCTAATCTAATCCTCTGATTCTTTCCTTATAAATATGATCTTGAATTCAATGAGCTCTGCAAAAAACATCATGGAACTCCTTAATTTGATTTGAAGAAATAACACTAATTCGAGGGCTCGCACCTTAATATCAAATCAAACGCCAAAATATATGAGTTCCGCAAAGAATGCTTTGAATGCCATGAATCTCCTTATATTTAATTTGAATAAAATAATGTCAATTCAAGGGCTCCGCACTTTAATCCTAAATCAAATGTCAAAATATGATGAGTTCCATGAAAAACGCCTTGAATGCTGTAGATCTTCTTAAATTTGATTGAGAGAATTGCTGGACTCCTTCAAAGCTTATCTCACTTGCTAGAATTTGTATTGTGTGTCGAATAAACTTTGGTTACCCCCTTTATATGGGCACTTGACAGGAGACTTCTAGACTAACTTGAACTCTTTTAACGATTATCTCTTTAATAAGATAATATCAAATATCAAGAAATAATATTAAATATTTTTTATTTGATTGGTCCATAGGCATAGACATTCCATCTTTGACACTTGTCAATATTTGATTTGATTATAAAATAAATACTAAATCATTAATTAAAATTAACTATTTATCTTTTAAAATTAAATTTATAAATTTCATGAAATAAATAGAAATTTTAAATTAATATCTAGTATATTATTTTATACGTGTCACTTTTCAATTGGCCAACAATTAACATATCTACACAAATATCTCATATTTTTAAAATTTTTTTAGAAATAGTAAAAAACTACGTAGTGATTAAAAGGGCTTATTTAATTTAAGTTTCCATATACAACTAATATTATTTGATTTAGTTTCTTACAATTGTCTCAACCAGCATAGTATTTTACCAAAAAATAATTAATTTATATTAAATTACTTCATGATTTATTTTTCAAAGTATTTTGTCAACGTTATACAACGTGTAAGGTACAATACCATTTACAATTGTGCTTACCTTTTATATAAACATTTTCAGATCTTCAAATTAATTAATCCGTAAATCAACTAAATGGAGGAATAGGGTTGTAAATGGATATTCAAAAATTCATTTATCGTTTGTATTTATATTCGTTTATACAAAATTTATCCACATCTATTTAAAGCGAACATTATCCGTATTAGATTAGTAGATATCCGATTATAAATGGATATGGGTATGGTAAATGCGTATTCGATCCATTTAATATCCACTCTGAATATATATTTATTAAATAATATATTATTTATATTTTTTAATAAAAATCTTATAATCCATATATGTATATATAAATTATAATTGAAGAATTGGGAAGAAAAAAGAATAAATTTAAAAAAATATAGTAATATAGAGAAAAAATTAAAGAATAAAATTAAACAAAATAATTATTGTTGGTTGGCTTTATAATTAATATACTTAAATGCCATTATTATTAATAAGTATTAATAATCAATTATAAAGTCAATTATTAATTAAAAATTATGCTATTTGTTTGATTGCTTTCTTTTTAATAAAATTATATAGTTTCTTCTATTAATTAAAATATATATTTATTATAAATTCATAGATTTATATATTTAGATATTTATAAATAGATATTTAAATAATTATCATCGAATATGAATACAAAAAATAATTCAAATAAGAATAAGTTTAATAAAATATGAATATATTTGAATAATTATAATTGAATACAGATATATTCGAATTCGACCAATATCCAATAGATACAAATTCAAATATTATTTTTTAATATCCGTCAAATCATTATTCGATTTGAATATTCAAAAAATTAAATGAATATAAATATGGAAACAGTGTATTCAATGCGTTTAATATTCGTTTACACCTTTGTGGAGGAAAACTAAGATCAGCAAAATCATAACACATTTTCCGCAATTACTTACACTCTTATTCAATAATGATCAATACATCATTGAAATTCTTGAAATTAAATCTCACAACGTACTCACTATCATTATCATTATTATCATTATTATCATTATTATTATTATTATTATTATTATTATTATTATTAACAAAACTCGAAATAGTTGAGGATATAATATTGCATGGGTTCATATTAAAAAAGAAAAAAGTAGAAGGAAAAAAAAAAAGGATGACATGATAAAAAGAGGCACACATACACATTTTTTTCATGATAATAGTGCTTCTTTTGGAAAGAAGAGTTGACACTTGACAGAATATTTTGCAGGGCATAGGCATCGTCAAATCATCCATCATCCATGTCTTAATTCCTCCATTCTCAATTCTCGTTTCTCTCCCTATTTATAGGCTAAAACCATGATGGAATTGAACGTGAAACATGCAATAAAGAGTATGATTGATGAACATATTGTTTTCACATACATGTAGCCATATACATATAACGTATCTCCCTTGAAAGTTTTGCAGGAGGAGGTGGAGAGCAGATTGCAGCCAAGAATGACTTGCCGGCTCCATTTTTGATAATGCATGTGTGTGTGGTAGCGCGGTTGTTCTTTGCTACAATTTGGTCTCTTCTTCTCATGCTAGGCTCAATGGATCCTACATCGGAGTGAAATTAAGTCGAATTGAGCCGAATTTAGAAGGAAATTTTGAGTTCGAACTTGAAAAAACATACAGTATGCTCGAATTTAAGTTCAAGTTCAAGCTTAAACTTGGTGAGCCTAATATTTTAAGCTAGACTCAGCTCATTTATAAACTTGAATTGTCAAGTGAATTATAAGCAACCACAAGCTCAATTTTAAAATAAAATAATAGTAATATAGTATATATTGATTAATAAAATAAAAAAATAATATTTAACTATATATCTGCTCGCGAACTTTGAGTTTGAATATAAATGGCTCTAAATCAGTTCAAAATAAAGATCGAACTCGATTCAACTCAACTCAAACTTGAGTTGAGTTAGCTTGAGCTTATTGCTCGTAAGCCTCAAGCTAGCTCGACTCAAACTCACAAGCCGACTCAACTTTGCACTCCAACTTCTGCATGTACATATCTTGGCATATATTCAAGCTGAAATACTCATCAAATATTTTTTTCCTAAATGTATTGATTTAATTCATAAGTTAGCACCAACAATGTTACTATCGGAAGAACTTTATAATTTATAGATCTCCTTTTAGTCCCGCTGTTATTCATTTCTTTGCCGTTTGATTTCATGAATCAACTATCTCAAACATATACCTAGGACATTATCAACTTTATTCAAAACAAGCACGGCAAATAAAATCGCAATTGAATATAAGATTTTCCAAAAATACAATTCTAATAAAAAAAATAATTTGATATATATATATATATATGTGTGTGTGTGTGTGTGTGTGTGTGTGTATCAGTTAGGACAATTCTGAACATGTTACATTTTTTGAAATCTCAAACCTATTATTTTAATTTGAGACAAAAAGAGTACTTTAGCGTAAGAGTATTGTTTTATTTAGTGCACAAGAGTTTGTCATTCTTTTTGCAGTTTGATCTCTTTTTACTTTACAAAAATTATGAACCTAAGTCACTAGTGAAATCCATTGTACGTAAATGTGATGGAGTCTGAGTCTTCGCTTTTTGGATTCCCATCCCATGAACTCTAGGCAAAATTATATTGGAGCTTGATTAATAGTTTGTGAAACACAAATTGTGAATATTTAATCCCTAGATAGAACAAAAAGGCTTCAAAAAATTTCTCTACTTCAACTTTTCTACTATTTTAGATCTTCTGCTAGCTAGTAGCATGATATCTTATATGGGTTGTGCTAACAAAATTCAGTATGTTTCATAAATGGATGTAATGAATTTTATAATAAATTAAGTTAATTACTTTTTCTTTTAAAAATTAGAATGAATGCAAAATGATTGTTAATGAAATCATTATATTGGTTTACTTGTAAACCCTCACCCACCTGCTCAGGAGCTCACTATTATTGAGAGAGGTCTGACTAAAGCCTTACTTTTAGACCCTCACCTAACTCATTCCATGGGCCCCCTTTCAATGAAAGAGGGGGCTCAACTTCATGCCAAAATAATAATAATAATAATAATTCGATGTATATTAAGACAATCTCAAATATTTGTCAAAAAAGTATAAAAAGTCTATATGCAATGAATTCCTCTAAGAACTTAGGTTAATAATTTGTACTTGAGTCTGAACATCTCGACCCTAACTCGTAAGATCAGGGAAAAACATTGGCACAAATTACCCCCCTTTATCTTTGCACTTTTGTCTTCACCTATCCAACTAAACTTCTATCTAGTGGAAAAACACAACAATATTCCTATCTCTTTGCCAATCTGTTCAATGTTGTCTGAAGCAAAGCCTATAGTTTCTGCTCCTAATTCATGTAATCACAATTCACAAAGTTGTTCAGGGTATCCCTTCACATCACCCCTACTCTTCTTCACAACCCATCGGCCAACCTTTAACTGCCAACCATACCATCGTTAGATATAGCAAAAATTATCTGTAAATTAAATTAATTAATATAATGATATAATCGTATAAAACAAGATTGAAATAAGAATACGATATGTAATCAACTTTGAAGAAGCACCCAATTAATATTAGGGCAATTTTTAATTTTTGCTATTGTGATTATTGATGCTTGCATATTTTGCTATATTTTGCTCATAATATCAAGATATGATAACGATATGTGTTTCATCATTCGCATGATTGCATGTATGGCTATTCAAGTCAATAAATTCGGTCGAAGAAAGTTGTCCACAGCTTGTCCCGACTGAGTTATTCATTGCACACATATATATTCCACTAGACATACAGGCGCTCCATCCTTAAAAAGCTGAAAAGGTTATGTTTTTCACTCCTAAAGTTGAGATGCAGCCCCTATAAGTAAAAATGCACTACAAAGCGTATCTTCAGCTTTATTTATGTCTGTACTGAGCATACACAAGAATATATATATATATATATATATCTAAAATTAATGCTCTTATAACATTCTTCACAAAATAAAATTTGATAAAGATGTAAATCAGTAAAAACACAATATTGCAATAGTTACATAATTTTATTGATTAAACACTTTAGAATTTATATTTATTTTGTGGGTCTCAAAATTTGACCGAGCCGTTGATCTTATCCACATAGCTTGATCAAATGTTGACTTTCAAATATGATATATTGATATGTCTATACATAAATCATCTTTTTATAGAAATTTAGAGTCAGGTGGCACTAAATGCATTATTTTATTATCTTAAATTTACTAAAGAACACTTTAAATTTTATAAACTAGCTATTGGCTAATACATTAGAAAATTTGTGCTTTGGGACCTTACATGAACCCGACCCATTCCTTTATTTTCAAGTTTAATTCGCTTACTCGACATACATCATCCAACATGAACGTGGATCCCATAGCATACAATCATATGAATTTTTGACTAATCAAAAAATATATTATAGATCAAAACTACTACCAATAAGAAAGAACAGTACTTACCAATTACCGACACCTCAACCTGGTTTTGATTTCTCTGATATATATATATATATATATATAATTAAAACCTATAGCAACACAACAGTATCATTCTTGAGCTAATATAAAAGGGATAAAGGTCAAGATTAATTAATATATTTATATTGACATTAGATACTGAGATGATGAAGAGATTATGAGTTGCAACATCCAGCAAAAAATATTTCCATAAATGTTGAAATAAAAAATTCATTGTCCAAAACAAGTTGGCATCCAGCATTTACAACACCAGTAATCTTCCCTTTTGTCTCCCATAATTAGCAAGTAGGGCTAACGCCATCCAACTTTGTGCAAATAAAGTGGCACCACATACGTACACATGCATGATTAAAGATAAATAGGAATTTTGGTCTGCTTTTTTGCTCACCCACACTTGCCCTTTTTCTTTCTTGTTATGCAATTGGTTTGAAATTCCATCATTCCGTCAAAAGAATAATATTGTTGTAAAAAGGAGCAGATTTCTCCAGTATGTGGAACAGTGGGAATATATCCACTTGCAATATGATGACCATTCTAGATCTCAACTTGTATGTATGTATGTGTATGTGTATGTGTGTATATATATATATAAGCGGATAATTTTAGCTCCAGAAATTGCATTCATATATTTATGGATCCAAGAGACTTCCATGGATGGGCAGAGAGTGGTTGCAGCCAAGGATGACTTGCCGGTAATCTCTTGCAAAATGCATGAGAAATTAAAAACGCTGACCGGCAAGTTGTCTTTGGCTACATTTGGCTCTCTACTTTTTCATGTGAGCCTCGAGAGATCAATCAGAGTGGCCGAGAAGTTGAAGATTCATGACCAAAAGATGTGTCTATTTGCACCCCAGATAAGGTTTGGCTGTATATGTATGTATATATGAATGTATTCTTCCTTGAATTCTGGTTTTAACCATAATGTTGTCATTAGTAGGAGGCAGAATATATTCTCATAGTAAGGCAACAATAAAATGTGGAGAAAAAATTACCTATATATATATATATATATATAATGCATGCCGTGAATTGAAGTATATATTTATCAGATATACAGTACTAACTGAAATTTCTCCTGATGTTTTTAACGGGATCTTGTGCTGGTATATCACTATCCTTGGGCAGCTTTATCTTTCTGTTTATGCATTGGTGTTGGCAAGGACAGAGCCAAGATTTTTTATTTTAAAGGGGCATATTGGGTTTTTATTATTCACTCACGTATATTAAGAATTCATTAAGATTCAAACGTTCATACCCTCATGTTATGTGAAAAATTTATGTCATTGAATAGGATTGCTTGACTTGAAGGTGATACTAGATTGTCAAAATTTAATTACCTTTTCTATTTTGTGAGAGAAAAATATACTTTTAATTAAGTGAAGAGTAATTTTATTACTTGAAAATGATGGGTTCATAAATTTTATATATTATATTATATTTAGATTTTCAAAAATTTGGGTGGATCGATGGATTGCCCCCTTGATCTCCATGCAACTCCATCCCCAAAATCAGATAGTTTAACCATAGTATGATGACTTTGCCTTGAAAATAAATTATTAGTTAATCGATAGAATGAAGAAACTGGGGTGACAGAAATTAAAAGAAAATATATTTGACATCGTGATAGTTCATCTAAAATTAAGTTTAAATGCCAGGGTTAAAAAATAGACACTAAACATTTTATATTTTTAAATTTATGGGTTCACGTACAGTGGACAATAATATTAATTCTAACACACATTCTCGCTCATCACTGATATTTTTATTTTGTTAATACATTTAGCATGCAAAATTATATTTTATAAATGGGTGACAGCAAAAATTCAAATTCTTAATTCGTTACCTTGAGCGATCCTAATGACATAATAACTAATCATTTCATTCTCAATTAAAAATTTAAGTTAAAGAAAATATTAAACATTTAATATTTCTAACATTGAGTTAAGGAAATGTGTTCGATCTTATCACTTAGTGGGCAAGAAAGGATAGGATAAGTTTATCTGAAAGAGGCAATTGGAGTAAGATACGTCTGAAAAGCAAATGACACGATGATTTAGACATAAAATATAAATTGCCGCTGCAACCTTAATGGCTTATTCATTAATTAGTGTCCGGGAGCACTCAAAAATAGGTATAAACAATTGAGAAATACTTTTATTTTTTGTATATTTTATAATTTAAAAAAATACGTCAACTGCCTTAAAATTCAATTTTTGTTCAAAAAAATAGAGAAACTTAAATGAAATTTTAAAATTTAAGAATGTTATGTAATTTTACTTTATTAGCACTCATAAAATAGTGAATATATATGAGATTATTAGTTTAATTAAATATGCAACTGGCACGAAAACTATTTTTAACAACACTAAAATGGTATTCAAAAATTTCAAATGTGCATTCATTGTCGTATGGATGTAATATGTTTATTTTTTCTTGAAAAACAACAGCAAAGTTACTCCAAAGTGTGTCTAAGATGGGAAAGAGTGACGGATCCAAGAATATACTAGTATGTATATCCGAAATAAGTATGTTTATTTCCCCCTAAAATAGACAAAGTATAAATTTTTTATTCTTTTTTCTAATAGAAAAAAAAAGAAATAAAATTTTAATTAGTTTTAAGTATAGAATTAAGTCTTATTACTTCACACATTTCTTTCTAATATTTAGGGGGGAAAAAGTTAAATAAATAAATTTTCTTAAACAAATATATGAACCGTTCTAAAGTCAAAAGTAAAAAGCAGCAAACAATACTTTATTTTTCAGCCTCAAGCAAATAATTCTTTTCCTACCAAAAGCTTAATATGTTATTGCATTTTCCTTTTATATATATATATATATATATATAATTTTACATTTATACTCTTTCCTGTTTCAAATTTATCAAGGGTATTTTCGTCAGTAAAATTCATTGTTATCACTTTCGCGGAAAACCTTATGGCATGGAAATTTTGATAAATACAATAAATTTAAGGTGATTTTTTTAATTACTTAAAAGATAGAGAAAAAAATTAGCAATTTAACTATTTTAAGGAAACGTAAATGTAATTGACCCACAATCAATCTGGCTGGAGAACGATCTATTTGTAACCAATATTTTCATAAATTTTATCTTAAAAATATGCAAACTTAAATGTTCTTAACATTTTTAGGTGTGCCTAGCAAGAGGTGTTCATAGTTCAATAAATCGATCAAATCGAATTGAAATCAAAATTTTGGTTTGAACTGAATATCAAATCAAAATTGATATTCAGTTATTTTTTTAAAAAAATCAATATTCAATTAGATTTTGATTTTTTGTAATGATTTATCGAATCAAACTGAATTACCAAATTTTTAATATGGGTGAATTACATACATATCCCCTGAGGTTTGACATAATTACAAAAAAAATTCTGTTGTTTTGAAAATTACATTTACCCCCATGAACTTTCAAACTAAATTACAATGCTTATGGAGAGTGTAAAATGACCAAAATGCCCTTCCATTAAAAATTAAAAAAGAAAAAGAAAAAATAACAAAATTGATAGAAATATCAAAAAATAGAAATACCCTTGGACTTATTTGTAATATTTTTGAATTTATGACAATTTATTTGACATAGTTTTATAGCCTTTAGTTTTTTACAAATTTAAACTGCCCAGACATTGTCGAACGACTGCCGCCTTGCCCTTCCGCTAGAACTGGGTTTTGCCACAGCCAAAAGGTACGCCTTGCTACGCTCTATTAAACCCCCAAATCAATTTCAACTTTCTCCTTCACTTCATCGGCCAATTTCAAGCAAAACCGCCCAACTCCACCCAATATCGTCGCTCATCTCCACCTTCTATTCTCCTTCTTTATTGGTCAAATCACAAAATTAAAACTATCGTTACATTCCTCTTGTTGATCCCATCAAAATGCACTCCTTATTCCTTGTTTACGAGTTTCTATTGCCGGAACTAAACAACCCAGCACCTCCGCCATGAGGCTCCATTCATAGCTTAATTTCTGGCGAATCACCGATTGTTTCTAGACAAATTTGATACTAATGCATTCCTTGTGACGAGGGAAAGAGAATGGTTAGCTTGGTTGCTAGTTTTTCCAACGTTGAAGAGGTGCCGGTTGGAGAGGATGGTGACGGTAAACATGGAAGAATTTGATATAATGGGAGGTCTCTTGTGTATATATTTTTTAACTTTCAAAAATTGTAATTTCCACCCCAAAATTTCCTCTCAAATTTCAATTGAATCCTTTAACTCTCTGAGTGCCTCACATTGACCCCAAAATTCTTTTCCCCAATTTCAATTAAGTCCTCAAACTAGTTAGTGCACTATATTGACCTATTGACCAAAATTAATGCAAAATTGACTCCCAAAACTTTCAAAATTCTTACAATCAAGTCTTTTCTTATTCGTATTTTGAGCCCCAAAATTTTTGTCAAATAATATTTTAATTTTTAAATCTTACTTTCTAAAATGCCAAATCTAGGGGTGTTACATGTCATTATTATTTTTTAATTTTAAAAATTATTAAAAATATATTATTAGGATATATTTAGTTTATTTTAATTTTTTACTTATTTTACTTTTTAGTTAAATTGAATTTAATTTAATTAAAATATTATATATTACTATTTTGGTATTATTAGATTATTTTAATAATATAAATGTATATTTAACATAATCTAATATGTTATACGTTAATGATATAAATTTAATTAAATTATTTTAAATATGCTTATTAATTAATATTATTGAATATATCATTTCAATTATTAAAATGATACGTTCCAAGATGATAGATTTGATTTATATTTTTAATTTTTCTTACTTACTAAATTCAATTGAATATAATTAAATTATCTTAAATACATTTACTATTTTACATTCACCTTGGATTCTTCTTTGTTGTATTACATTTAAAATCTCAAACAAAAAAATAAATAATTAGCAAATACACCCTTAACAAATTAAAAATCTTACATTACCACCCATGAGGATCTTTTTATCCATTAAAAAGAAAGTCAAACCAGGTAAAACATGCCATCAATTAGCCTAAGGGCATTTTTGAAATTTTATCCAAATTTTTTAACAGCCATACACTAAAACCCTAACGACAATTAATGGCTAGACTGAAATATTGGATGACGATTAAGTTCAGGGGGTATTTGTAATTTTCAAAATAACAGAGTTTTTTTTATAATTATGTCAAATCTCAAGGGGTATAGATGTAATTGACCCTTTTAATATATACCAAAACATGCTTT
>JACGDI010005690.1:1477017-1517144 GCA_014898725.1 Jacaranda copaia
GGCAAAAATAATTTTTTTATTCCATATCATATCAAATTTAAAAGAATGGATAATAGATCAAGCAATCTTGGCATGATCCATAAACCAGCTTAGCCCATGATACCATACCGGGCTGCAAAGGTATCATGAGCCATAAAAATATAAAGCAAACAAGAGATAAAGCTTGAAAATAGATCTATCAAACTTTATCCAATGAAGCAAACAAGTCCTTAGGAAATAAAGGAAAGAAAAATAAAAAACAAAAGAAAAAAAAAAAACCCATTAAACTAAGGCCATTTCAATCATTTTAAGTGAATGGGAAGTGAAGTCAAAATTGAAACTTTACATAGGGAGTTCAAACCTAGAAAAACATGAGTGGAAATTGAATGCCATGAAAATGAGTTTAGGATTTATAAATAAGTTTCCCTTTAAAAAATTTTGAATTTTCAAGATAGATATATTATAAAGACGTCTCTTTAAGGATAGAAATATTTTTGATACATATCTTCAGAATATATAAGTATCACCAACGCTTAGGGACAAAATGATCTTTTAATAAACTAATAGGTTGATTTTTATTTTAAAATTTTATATTGATGCCAATAATCACGACTTTATTTTGTTTTTCGGTGAAGCATACTAAAATAAGAGGTTTTTACAATTGAAAGAAAAAGAGGGGAAAAAAACGAAAGAAAGAAAGACAGGGGTTTAAATATAATATAATTACTTGAGAGGGGGTAAGCGTAATTAATTTTTGTATTCTTATGAGTAGATTAATTTTTGGCAGAATGCAATACTTAAATAAAGAAACAATTTTTAAACAATCATTTAGTTACACAGATGATACTGTAAATTAAAAAAATCATCAAGAAATCTAAAATATGAAGCCCTGACACGAGCGAAGATATATGTACGCATTCTTTTTATACCTTTAAATATATGCCGCATTAGGGCATTATTAATGTCATGTTAATTTGATCCATTGCTTTTATTCTTATCTCGTTTCTCAAAATAAAAAGATAGCCAGCTGGCAGTTTTTCTTAGAGAGGCTATACATGAGCACAGATAATAAATCGAGTATAAACTAAAATTCAAAAATAAATATAAATTCAAATCAAGCTTATCTTGAAATTTTAAACTTGATTTTGAGCTTGTGAGGTGCATCAAATTATGCTAAATTCCTCAAATAAATTTCAATTCGACTCAACGACAGGCATGGACGCTTATTTTAATTGGATGCTACTAAATGATAATTAAAATTATATTCGCCGTACAACAATATAGGAAGCCACAAACATTGATAGGGGAACGTCCCAACGGAACAGAGTCACATAATACATAATGCCTCAAAAAGAAACAAGAAAATTTTAGTCCAAAACATTTTGAAGCATATCAAGAATTGTAAGTTGGAGTTCAAGAGTTAACCTTCCGCGAGAAGGGTGTCTGTAAGATTACTATAGCACTTGATACCTTCCCTGTTTATGTACACATGCTTACTCCTCCACCTAGTAACCATTAATAACTACTTTTATCAAGAAATGCCTTGTACCTTTAAGGCTAGTTTGGTTGAAATGATAGAGTAGGATACAATATTTTTATCCTATCTTATTATTTATTTGATTAAAATGATAAGAAACACTCAAATTCATATGAATACTAAAGTCGATATTTATATGTGCAATTCCATGATAAATTAACATATCACCTCTTATGGGTTTATTTATCATGTGAACCAAATTGATGAAGGATTTTTCTGTGAGTCTAGCTCCTATCTTCGACAAAGAAGATGGTTGACCTGAAAGTTGGGAATGAATGGAGGCAAAAAGGATGTGAGTCGAACTTTGCAACCAAGAAACAAATGTTAGGTTAGCCAAGAGGCTCTTCGACTAAAACTCTCTTATACTTAAGTCAAATGTGCTCAACTGGAAAATAAATTGACAAAGTAACAGTTTAGAAAGGGTGTAAAAGACATACCTTTGTTTCTGAGAGGAAGATATTTATACTGTCTGGTGAGAGATGAAGAAGATCATTTTGTACTCATTGTAGATTAGTTTTTCTCCTACCTATATAGGGGCATTTTAGGTCTTTTTGACCTAATTTGCCATCATTTTTATGACTGGCCGGCAACGAGGGACACTCTTACCGCCATTAATACGAGGGTGATGGGCTAACAGGGCCATTAAATGCTGGCCGGATGATGGTTCGGCCATATTAAATACGAATATGATTGGTGCCAAGCACCACAATTAATGCTCCCATGACTAGTATTTCCTTCCACCGTGCGCGTTGCTCGACCTCAAGTGGTTGATGGGACCCAACCGACTCCTCATGGTTCTATTCAACTTGTACACAAGGTTGATTCATTTTATGCGCCCTCATCCCTCAAGGCTTGACTTGGGCTTGTTAATAACACCAACTTTTGAACTGATTGTATGGGGCATGTAGGATATACATGTATTACAAACTATGTCACAATAATACAAGAATCACACAAATTATAATATGATAAATAATTATGAAATAATTTAAAATTCAATCAAATTAACCGTTATTGTATACATCAAAACTGACTTTCTTCCTAGTCTTCACATTACCCTAATTGTTAATATTGTTGTTTAAGATATCAAGAAAAATGCAATTCATGATATTAATAAATAGATTTTTGAAGAGCCCTGTAGTTTGAAAATATTGTGCGTAGTTAGGAACTCATATTTTACAAATCCCTAAGTACATATAATGAGGAATTAATTAGATAGAAAATAATAAAAATAATTGCTCCCAAAAAGAAAATCCTGAAACTCATTAATAATATGACTAGAAAGGCTTGTTATTTTGATAGTGTGATTGGGGAATATAATGTTTGTTCCTTATTATTTTGGGGGTTGTTGAAAAATATTTGGAAGAAAATGGTTTGTTTAGAAATATTTTAGGGGAGATAAAATCTACTAGAGATGTTGCATCAATCTAGTTTTTGTTTTGTTAGTTGGATAAAAGTGATAGTTTAGGGGTATATATATAATAATTTATTAATTATGTGTGTATATATATGGTGATTGATTTGTTATATATATATATATATATATGTATAGTTGCATTATGTTTTAGGATGGTATTTTGAAAAATATAGATATAAATATATATATATATATATATATATTTTGAGGGTTAAAGTATTTCCTATATATATAGATATTATCTTGATATATATATAGATATATATATATATATATATTATCTTGATAGTGACTTTGGGAAAAGCACGAACTTATTTAAAAATATTTTGAGGGTTAAAGTATTTCCTAAGAAAACATAAACCTACAAGACCCAAGGTTCATAAAATATTGTCAACATTAATAGAAAAATAATAGTTTGGCCCAGTAATATTCCTCAATGGCCTTTCTCCAGAGATACACTTGACCCAATTCCTTTTTAAAGAAATCCAATATACCCACCCGTGGCAAAATATGAAAAAATAAGTAACCAATGAAAGAAACAATAGACTATACTAGTACCGCTCAATACTGAAAGCCCAAATATCAAACCCGTTTACATACTTAAAACTAACCCAATTACGACTTTGACAGAGCCCGGCCCGTTTTCGAAGAATACCCATTAGTCAGCAAATTCCCTGGAATCCCGTAACCATAAAAATGGTGGCGCCGGGCCCGATTGGCAGCCCCAAATGCACATTCACCATCGTCATCATTATCATCCAATGGCAAGCGATCAAAAGTAGCATTCATGAAAGTCGCAGCCATAATCATCACAGGGCCCGAAGCAATCAGGGCCCCCGCCACACTCCCACCAACAACCTGCCCCTGACCCCCGGCCAGATATATCATCAGGCTGGTCACTCCAGGCAGGGCTGGCGGGGGCAAAACCGAGCCGAGCAACGACAGAATCTCGAACCGGCCATGGAGCGTCAAAGTTGATCCAGACGACGAGGGCTGGCGCAATGTGACGTTGGTCACGTAGCCTGTTGCGCTGAGCATGTATACCCCGCGCTGTTTTCTGAGTGCAAAGTTGATTAGACTTTCGCCCACATCGCAGCCTGCGGTTATTTCCAGTGCATGTGCTTTTAGCGCATTGGCGCTGTCCCTGGTGATGATGACTGGGTGCTTGGGCTTGTTCTTGGAGCCCGCAGGCCTGCCACGAGGTCTTCGTATGGTTTCTCCAGCCATTTCTTTGATCACTTCTTTCCTTGATTGGGATTTGGTAACTGGAGAGTTTGGAGTGTGGATGCATTTATATATGTAGATGAAATATGGTGGAAAGTTCCCAATGAGAAGGGAGACTTCGTAGATTAGGATAAGGTTAAGTAGGAGTACTGAGCATATTGTAATAGATAATTGGATATGATTGTTCCTATCCTAACTTCTAACAGATTTTTCTTTCATGTCAATTGTGTTTCCACCAAACAATTTATCTCCATCAATTAATATAGTTTCCAGTTGATGTTAATATTTTGCTGGGGATAATATATATATATATATATATATGTATGAGAACAGCTGTGGATGAAGTTCACTAATTTCGCTCTGCTATATATGTTCCTGATAAATGTTGTGTTGTTAATTAGGTAAATATTAGAAAACTTGCATTTGAAAATTTTTCCAAGACAATTCATATGACCAAGAAATATCACGCTCGCTTTGAGACAACAGCTTGGCTTAACACGTGCAGGCGTGGTTCGATTATTTTCATTTCTTTAATTATTAATGGGAGGTATCCCTTAGAAGAAGGTATTTCCGACCTATTTATGAAGCTTATCATTAAGAAGCTTTGTTAAAATGGCCTAAAGTCGATTTCCTTTAAGAAACGACCTTAAAAAATACCCATCTCCCCAAAGAAAGAAAATAAAAAAATCTAGCATTGCCTTGATAAAAAAGTTTCATACTTAAAAATGTTATGTTGGGTTTGGCAAGGATTTCCCACCTTAGCATCAGCTAAGACGGCCTAGTTGTCTGCGATGCCAAACTTGGCCTACTTGTTGTGATGCCAAACTTGCCATGCAAAAACAAATTATCCCAGCTTTCGCAAAGGACTAATAATTAATTTTAGGGGCATTCACCATAATAATTAACCAAGTACGTACACATTCTAATCGTTTCCTAAAGAGATGATCACATACATACACTACATGGAAATGTGTGTAGTGCTAAGATGCCATATTCTTGAATAGCTCCCGATCACTAGACAATGTCAACCATTCCAAATCTCCTTTTCTGTGGGTCCATATGTAAGATCACAATCTTCAACACTTTCTAGAGTATGGTTGCCATGACCCATTTTGATCAGTTCATTCCCCTTGGATGGCATCACAGTCACACACCATTCTGACATTTTGCCGCACTCGGCACTCGGAATATCTGCCCATTATATTCCCATTTCTCAAACTTTCTGAGCCTATAAATATTCAGTACCTCATCATGCCTGAAATTAACTAACTCATTTCCATATGAGAATGTTTTAATTTAAGGATGAGAGTGCATTGCGTGAATAGGATGAGCGTCCGGTAGAGCCAAGGATGAATTGCCGGCTAGGTTGATGAGGAGGATGGTGTCTCATCTTTTGCTTAGAGTTAGCAATTTTGTCGGCAGTTCATTGCCTTGGCTATATTGGGCTCTCTTCTTTTCGTGTAATGCCTGTTTGAGGCTCTACTCTGGATTTCTTCTTTTTGCATGCACATGTTTTTTCATTTTTGTTCTGATGAGATTCGTTTCATCCTACCTTACAAAGACTCCATTATCAAAGCGTAGGGTACTAGAGAAGGGGATGAATTAAATGGAAAATTATCATTTTCCATCCTCAAAAGGAGTTTACATCAAAGTACAAAGTATTTGAGAGGGGTGAATTCAAAACAAAATTTTTACATAGTCAAGAAGTAAGTTCGAGAGTAATTCCTTGAAATTGAATCAGATAAATTTGAGATTAGATAGACTCTATTAAAGTCTATTTAATTCTAAACTAGTCAAATCCTAAAAACATAACTAAGGATTAAGTTACAATGGAATGTCCAATGGAGATCACTAGTGATAAAATTTGAATGAATAATATATGGAGTGAATAAAGATAATTGAAGATAATATAATTGAAATTGGCTTATTTAGAGTAATTATAGTTGAATACCATTTGGTAATTAATAAATTAAAAATGGGTGACAATGGTATTCAAGCTCAAAAATTTTGATTAATCGATATGGCCGGTGATACTATATAATTTGAGACATCCATAATATTAGCTAACAATCTTGATTTACGAAAAAGAATTATGTAAAAAAAATTATATATATTTAAATTCTAAATTGTCTAGAAAAATATTATTTAATATTAACGAAATAAAAAAAAAATCTTTGATCAAATGATTGAATATTTTTTATTTATTTAATATTTTTATCAGAAATAATTGGATATTGTGTTACTTTAATTAAAAATAAAGCAACTATATCTACATAAATATAAAAGAATTTATTAGGTATGAAAAATTGTAGTTTTGAAATAACTTTGTTATCAACTACTTTTTTTAGATAAATTTTAAATTCTTTGGATAAAAATGTATAATTAAATTAAAAAAATCTAACTCTTTAAATGAACAAATAAATATTTATTAGAGCTTATATTTATTAAATAATTTTATTATTTAGTATATTCATTAAATTTTTTATAATTAATATTATCAAAGTGAATATAAATTACTAATTATGAAATATATCAATTGCAAAAAAGTATTTATTTAGCAATAAAATTTTGATTTTTAGCTATATATAAATAATACTTTATAAATAAGTTTTTTTATTGAAGAGAATAAGATGATTTTCTTATTGAAATAAACTTATTAAAGCACATGATATTTTTTAGAAAAAAATAAATTTTTTTTTTATATGCACATAATTAGCAAATGGGTAAATCAATTGCTAATAAATTTAATGAATATTTTATATAAAAGTATGTAGTATTTCTTCATTTACTAGATAAGAAAATTAAAATAATTTTAACCACTTAATAAAATTATAGTATTTTTAAATATGTCATGACATCACCTTATTTGAGGTATATTACTCAAATATGAAGTATATATAACATTTTAATCTAAATAAATCGAGAGAGCTACAACTAAAATAATAGTAAAATAAATACTCAATATCAAAGACAAATTCTTATATGAACACACAAAAATATTTGAAAATAGTATTGAAAATAAATACATAAAATATAATTAATTGAAATAAGAAAGCACAACATATTAATGTTTTTAAGTAATATAAAAATTACAATCCTAAGTTGGCCATAAGAACTTTAATTTTAAATAAATATTGAGAAAATAACAAAGTAATAACATTCATACTCAAACACATTAGAAAAATGTCCAATTAATTCAAAATTAAAGCAAACCAAAAATAATATAAATATGTGTTATCAAAAAAAATTAAAAACTTTCTATTAATTACAAATAAATAAAAATATTATTATATTATACTAATTAGGGAAAGAGGTCCTACAACTAAAATATAGCATTGCACTACAAATAATGTGGAAATAAAATATAAAAAGAATAATTGTAGAATAATAAAATTTACATATAAAACAAATAGAATATTTATCTGTTATTATTGTGATGAATTAAATTTGTAAGATAGAATTTTGTGGGAAGAGTACTTAATATGGTGCTTATATAATATTTTTAAAATTATAAACGTATTTAGTGAGATAAAGCTATGATAATAGTTTTTGTTTATTATTATTATCACATGATATAGAAATTTATATTGCAATTATGAATAAACACAACAATATTTTAATTATAATGGATAAGTTGATTGTATTAAAATAAAATATAAAAGTAAATAAGCAACCAGCAAAAATTTTCAATTGAATTAAAAAAACTTAAAATTTTAAAAATTTTATATATGGATAAAATTGCACGATTAGAATCAAAATTGTACAATAAAATAAGTACAAAACTATGCTATATATAATAGTATAGATAGATACCAATAATTACAAATCCACTTGGAAAATGTCAAGGAGAATTCTAGACTATTAAAATTAAATATTGTAACATTATTATTTTACTTATAATATCATCATATATCCAATAATTTATGAACTCAAATGAAATTTCTCGTCAAATATTTGTAAGTTGTAACATTGTCCTTTAGGTATTAAATAAATTGTTTGCCCTCCTTTTCTCCTTGGAGTAAGAATCCATTGGACAAAGATTTGAGTCCTTAATTTCAGTTTCAACTTTAAAAACAGCGCAATAAAGCCGCATGTTGCCTAGAACTACAATAAATGCTCATCGCATTAACTCCAAATACTTCAATAGATTAATAAAAGCCAAAAACCTAAATCATCCAACAACGTAAAATATCACACATCCAACCATGGCAGCACCACCAGCCAAAAACCCAAGATCCATGTCCATTATCGTGCTGTTCTCCGCCGCAGTCCTCTCCCTTACCTCCGCAGCAATCAGTCCGGGGCCACCAGAACTACAGCCGAGTTCTGTCGAGACGTGTGTTAAGCTCCTCTTCGACCATCCGCCGCAGGCCCCACCTGAGCTGAAGCGCATCCTGTGCCGGGACCTGCTGCGGAGTATCGTTACTTCTTACAAAGTCACTGGAATCTTATCACCTGAATATCTGGCAGCCCTCGAAAAACTGCCCAAGTACAAAGACAATCAAACTGCATTAAAGAAATTCATTTGCGGGCTTTCCCCTGCGAAGAAGTTTGGGTGTAAAAAAAGTGAAACTCGACCCACAAAATGAATTAATATAAATGGAGATCTTATTTTTTTTCCCTTTTCCAGTTATACTACAACGTTTCACTGAAAAGAAGAAAGGAATTTCAAATTTTCAGTTTTATACCAGTACAGGATTCTTGTTTTATAAGCATGAATGCTGGTGCATATTCAGATACATGCCACTGATCCAATTATAGATAAAAATGGATTGGATTCAGACAACAGTGTTTACCTTAATATCTAAACAAGATTTAGTATCCAAGCCAACCTCAATTAAAAGGTGTTGTTCATCAAAATATATCGAAATAATATTAGAAAATTCAAAATAAATGTATTATTTTAAAATGATTAATAAGATTATGGAAAACTATAAATAACATAAGTTAGTATCTTGGGATTGACTACGCTCCGATATCTATAATTTTTACCTAACATCTTGTATCCCTTAAAAAGTTGACACATATCCAAATATTTTTTTAAAATCAAAAGTAATTAAATTAATTTACTATATTGATCTTTTCTAATTAAATTAAAAATAAAATATTTTTTAATATTGAATACCTTTAATATCCTTATAAAAAATTAATATATAATTAAAAACAAAAAAACAAAATATAATTATCCAAAAAAATTAAAAAAGAAAAAGAAAAAAAAGTGAATTTTAAACTAAACCAATCAAACCCCCATGTCAAAGCAATTTTTGTTTCTTCAAATCAAACCCCTTCCGTTCTCATACCCCACTTCCCCAAATCAAACCCCTTCTGTTTTTCCATTCTAATTTCTAACGAAGGCACGTATCATCATCACCCACGTCAGAAGCAATTTTTGTTTCTTCAAACCCCTTCCGTTTGTCACTCCCCAAACCCCCAAAACCAGTGTTCCAATTTTTGGCGAAGGCACGCATCATCCTCATAAGTCAACAAAAATCAAATGCAAAAAGCCCGACCATTTTACAACAACAACAGAAATTTGGACAATTCCTTCAGGACACTTTATTGGGATTCAAACTCCACCACTGGAGAAAATTTTAGCTTCATCAACATGTCTCACTAATCACAGGCTTATCCGGTGGCACAATTTTCAAAGGCGGCACTACATGGCATCACATATTCATCGGAATAGGTACATTTTCTTCTCTTAATTGATTATTTAGGTATTTTGTTGTGCTTGATTAATTAATATAACTAGGGTTCATAAAATATCTTAATTAGATTTTGAATCAATGTTAATCAACTAATTTAATTTAGGGTACTAATTTTTGCACTCCATGGTTTACCTTCCACACTCCATCTCTTACTTTTTTTTATTTACAAATAACTTAATTACTCCAATTGATTTTAGGTTATATTCTCTAATTTTTTATGGACAAATGTACCCATTTTCACTCCAACATCTTAATACTCCGTATTTCACCCTCTGCAATTCTTTTTCACTCAGTGACCTCTGAAAAATTGTAGCAAACATGGAGAATCAAGATAATGAAGAATTATTACAACTCGAGAATATAATCAAAATTGTACAAGCCCATGATGTAGAAGATGCATCCACTCTTTGTTCAATTATCATCAACCCTGATAATTGTAGTTTGAAAGGTATTAACACTTATTTTGATTCATTGTGAAGTCTATATTTGTTTGTGGATTATTACAAACAATGTTTGCTACATTTTCTTTTATTGAATGGGTTTTATCTTTGCTTGTTGCTACAAGATTATTGAGCATCCCCCCTCCCCAACCCAAAAAAAATCTTTTGTTTACTACAAACTTGTTTTGATAGAGAAAGGAGGATTTTCCTATGAAGAAATGAGTCCACAAAATGGAAGGAGAAACTGGAGAAAGTATTGTCCACTCTGAAACATTAGTTTCTCTTACAAAATTAAATTTCAATAGCAAGGATGAGCTTATTAGTGCTATTCGTAGTATTTTCCTAAAAGAAGGATATGCTATAGTCATAAGAAGATCCAAAACAGGTAATTATGTTGTTGTAGGATACAACAAAGGAGGAAAACACTGTGGTACTGCTCCAATTGATCAAAGAAAAAAAATACAGCCACTCATCTTATTGAGTGTCCATTTGAAATCTAGGGTATCAAAAGACTGATGATATTTGGAATATTGAAATAAAAAATTTATTACATAATCATGCACCTTCAGAAAAAAAGTCTGGACATCCAACTTGTAGTCTGTCAACTGAGGAGATGCAATTGGTGAAAGACATGACAGTAGCTGGAGCTAAACCAAGGCAAATTCTTAGTGCTCTTCAAAAAAAGAATCCACATCTTTTAGCAATAAGGAGGACAATTTACAATGCAAGACCAAAAATTAAAAATGAGAGCTTAGTTGGAAGAACAGTGTTGCAAGCACTATTTGATGAGTTTGGCAAGAGTGGATTTATTTATGATTGGACCATGATAGAGATGGTCACTTGACGTATCTATTTTTCACTTATCCTTATTCTATTTCATTGACAAATGTTATCATAATGTTTTCATCATAGACTGCACCCATCAAACAAACAGATGCAAGATGCTAATACTTGAAATAGTTGGAGTAACAAGTTTCAATACTTCATTCGTCTCTTGTTTTGTTGCATTGAAAAAGGAGAAAGTGGAAGATTATGTTTGGGCATTGAGAAGATTTTCAAAAATTATAGGTGATGACAAATATCCATTATCTATTGTCACTGACAGAGAGTTGGCACTAATCAATGCCATTGAGCTTGTTTTTCCAAAGACAACACATCTTCTATGTGTCTAGCATATAAACAAAAATATCACTACTAAATGCAAGAAGCAATTCAAAACAAAGGGGGAGTGGAAAGACTTCTTATTAAGTTGGACGAATGTGATTCAATCTTATGAAAAATTGGTATTTGATGAGTCTTGGAAAGCCTTTGAAATACAATACAATGAGATGATAGATGCTCTCAACTACATAAGAGATAATTGGCTTCCATTCAAGAAAAAGTTTGTGTATGCCTAGACCGAGAATCATTTGCATTTTGGAACTTGTGTGATTTCAAGAGCTAAAGGGGCACATGAAATTGTCAAGAGATATGTTCAAGTTTCAACAAGTAATTTGCGTAAGGTGAAAGACAAAGTTTTTCTTGCTATAGAGAATTAGTTTCATAGATCAAAACACAAGTTTACCATGAGAAGATTCGTGTCCTATATAAATTTTGCATTCCACTGTTCAATAAACGTCTTAGTCATGTTTCCACATATTCACTTGAGGAGCTTTTGAAACAATATGAATATGCTTTGTTAGATGAAAATCTATTTCCATGCAAAGGACATTTCCAAAAGACTATGGGTCTTCCTTGTGTACATAAAATGAGATGGATGATGGATGGAATGTTACCACTAGAAGATATCCATCCTCAATGGAGAATAGATATAAAATCATTTACAAGTGCAGATGAAGATTTAGATATGAAAAATGATTAGATTAATGGTCTTCTAAAGGAATTTAGTGATAAATATAAGCAGTTGCCTCTCGTCGAAAAGGAAGAAGCCCTAAGGCAAATTGCAAAATTTGTTGATAGCCCTCTTCCATTGATTAGGGAACCTAAAATTCTACCTCATAAAGGGCACCCATGGAGCTCAAAGAAAAAGAAATCTAATAGCTCTACAAAACGTCTTCCTTCAGCTTTTGAAATTGTAAAGAAGACTAGAAAATATAGCTTGAGCAATCATGATGGACATAATAGTAGCACTTGTGAAAAAAGAGAGGCATAACTTGAAGAGGTCTTATTTTTAGATTGTATTTGTCTAAATGAGGTGTTTTTGAAGTATTGTCACATGATACTAAACTTATTTTCTCTATTGCCGATTGGTAATTAAAATCCATCTATATTAACTTTCATGTTCTTTATTTTGGACTTGTAAAAACACTCTCCTTTCTCATTTATAATTTTTAATAGTACAAAAAAATTATTAATATGTTGATGCTCTAAACTTTGATATGTATATGGGGATTCATTGATTGAAATATACGTAAAATATGGTGAATTATGTGATGTATGGAGGTTGTTCGATGAAATGCCAGTGAGAGTGTGTCAAAAATTTAATTAAATGAGGTTGTATTGAGGTTATTGAACCTGCTATATTGTTGTCAAAGTAGATAATAATCTCTCATTTCTTGAATATGAGCTAGTGAATGTTATGGATGAGTAAAGGAGATCTTTCAACATTTAATTTATCAATTTAGATATATGAAATGTAAGACTTTGGTAATCATGCTTTCACATGTTTTCTTACTTACATTTTTCTAATTCTAATTCTCAGAATAAAAAAAATGTAAATAAGAAAAAGTTGGAGATACTAAGAAAATGTAGAAGATCCAATAGTAAAGGCTAAAGCAGAGGTTTTGAAGCAGAATGCTGGGGCCAAGTCTAGAGTTGTAGATGATAAAGCCTTTGATCCAGGGTTACTAAGTGATGCATTCGACACAATGCTACAGATTTGCTCCCATGCATTTGGGAACTTCTGATATGTGTGTCTCAATTGAACTATGGGCACAGTTGAAGAAAAATGAAATATATATGAGGTAAAGTTTTTGGTGTTTTTCACTAAAGGTAGTGTAGATTTGTTTTATTTCTCTTTATTGGAAGAGGATTTGATGTTGAAGTTGCATTTGCAATAGGGAGGCTTTTTTGAGTAATTTTAATACAATCACACATTCAAGGTTGTAATTGTTAGAAATGCTAGCTTTAATCTTTCTTAAAGGAAAAATAGAAAAAAGAATAATGCTATACAATTGCTTAAGATGCTCTTAAGATGAAGACTACAATTGAACTTTGTTTCTTATCTTATGGTACTTTAGACATACAAACTTTACCTGGCAGATTTTGGTTGTCCATCTATTAGGCTGCTGCTCGTTAAAGTATGTTGAAAGACATTTTGATTGCTAAAAATAAATTTTATAGTTTTGTTTTCTTATACCTTTTGATGATTTAATGTCTCATGTTGTACGAAAAAAGTTCTTTATGTACGTATATGTTGTGTGTATTTGTTAAAATTTCTAAAAACTTTTGGATGCGAATATATAATTCTAATCCAAATTTTATTTTTTTGGAAAAATTCAAATTAATATAGAAAGATGATTTTGGTAGTTGTTAAACAATGAAAATTCAAAAGAGTTGAATACATTCTAAATTGCGTATTATAAAAAACAATTCTTTTCTTCTTTTTTTATTCTTTTTGAGGAATTTGGAAGAGTTGAAGAGGGTAAAATATGGAGTATTAAGGTGTTGGAGTGAAAATGGGTACTTTTGTCCATAAGATATTAGAGAATATAAACTAAAATGAATTGGGGTAATTAAGTCATTTGTAATTAAAGAAATTAGGAAACGGAGTGCTAGAGGTAAATCATAGAATGGAGAAATCAGCACCCTTTAATTTATTATGTTAAGGAGTGATTACTAAAGTTGGTTTATGGACCTAGAATTACTGAATTGGCAGCTTTAATTTAATGTTTGTGTGTTTAGAAAAATAGTGATGGTATAAAAAACATCCCAGCAGAGAGACAACAAGCAATCTTGTGTGTCTGGAAAAGCAAGGATGTTTATGTGCTTTAATTACCTAGAATTACTAAATTGGAAACATTGCTTGTTCACAATGGCAGCGCAACAACTTTGTGCTACACATTTGGAGCTATAAACTAATTATTCCCATGGCAACATTTTAGCATTTAATCAACAGAAAAGCTGCAAAATAAATAAAATACGCGAAGTATATACAAGTTTAACCAATACCTAACTAAATAGGGAGTTATATAAATCAAACTTAATGTTGAGGCTGATTAAATCTTAATCACACAGCTTTTGTGTTCAACTCCTCCATGCATCCAATTGATTTATTAGATAGAAAGCCAGTATCTCATCAATAGATAAACTAGAATATGCTATAATAGTTTGACTATAAAAGGCAACCTCCTTAGCATCTGGATCTACATTTGTACTATTTAAGGATGTGTTCTGTGATTCAAGTTTTGAGGTCTCATAATGATACAAATTTATCATGTGAATATATATTAATAAATCCGCAAAATGTTTGATTTAGATATATTACTCTTGCATGAAGTTCTTATTGTGCCTGAGCATTGCCGTATTTGATATTAATGTTGCTGAATTTTCTAAAATGCACAAGTTAAAAAGCCTAAAATATAACATAAGATGCTTTCATTGAAACTTACCAGTGCAATTACAAAATTATGCTCTCTTCAAAATTATGTGGAAACTTCTCCTTGGTGATGAAATACTGAAACTTGCTGCATAATCTTGTACATACACCAGGATTATTCCTTTAACTACCACCACTAAAAGAAGGAACGTTAATTTTACACTAAATTTGTAGTTCTCTTGGAATATATGTTCACATTATGGGGAAGCATCCCATTACATACGCCATGTAATTTGGTTCTGGCGTAGGGTGTTTTACTAATTAAAAAGTTCCAAAAGTGTGAGTATGATGATCCATGGTGTGCCTCCATTAAAAATTAGAGGGGGTTATTCGGTTTGTTTGCAATTAATGTTTTCTTGTTGTGGTTTACACCTGCTGGTTCTATGCCAATTTCTCACAATATATTACTATCAATCATTGACAAATTGGGAAAGGAAATAATAGTGCTAATATTCTATGATAATCCAATATTTTTGTCCAATATTCTATGATAAAAGAATAGTGCTAATCTCTTAGTGCTAATTTCTACTACTAAGAGAAAGAATAGTGCTAAGTTGCATCACTTGAAAATGTTAGATAGTCTAATTCAAATGAGCTTTAAGGCAAATATAAGGACATATATATAACGTGATGACTGAGAATTGCCTGCCTCAAGTATGATTCCAGTGGGTTTTTTGAGAGAGATCTATGATAAAAGAAATTTTGAATTTTAGTAGAATAAGACGATTAAGCAAGAAGAAGTTTCAGTAATTCAGCCTTAACTATAGTTATGAGCCTTGTTGATATGCTATGGCACTTGATGCCTAGAATTTCACAACTCTCTTTTATTGATTATGATTACAAGTATTACTTTCTCATATGAGTTAATTACATATAAATAACATCTTCTTAATTCTTTATAATTCTAGTAATAAAAAATTCTTAATTCTTTATAATTTAGTTTTTCTATTATTTCTACACAACCCATAAGTCACTTTTTTTCCTTGCTTGTTTTGGGTTTATACCAAATGCATCATGGATAATTAATGTTGATCTTTTGTATTCATAGATTATTTATTATCTTTAGTAAAAATTATTATGTGGTGATATTTAATTTTTTTTATATTCTCTTGCAGAAATTAGATACAAGCATACAATAAGTAATGTGAAATTTGAAGAAGAGGAGAATTTCAGTCTCCATGATAATAGTGAAGTAAATTTCATGAGTGATGATGCTTATGTGCAGACTAATAGTAGTGATAGAGATGACGGAGTTGATTCACCAAATGTATTCCTAATAACATCAACCCAAATAAGGTGCTAAAAAATGTTTTCAAGTCTATCGATGAAGCATAGTCATTCTATATTGCATATGGAAGAGAAGAAGGATTTGATGTTTAGAACAAGATTACAAAAATGTATCACCTAAATGTGAGGAATGCAAATCAAATCAAAAAAAAGACATGTTTATAATTGTGATGAATGCGGAAAATTAGCAGGAGACCAGTCATTGTGGTTGGTAAAAAAATGTGAATAGGTGTGTTCATAAGAGCATTTCAAAAGACAACCAAAATTAGGATATGTTCAGCAACGACAAGCTAAATCTGACCTTAGATATGGATGTCCAGCTAGTCTACGCATAGCTCATGATCGATTTTCAAGTCTATTCAAGCACAATCATCCTCTTGACCCAATGATGTGAATCATCATTTGTGATGTAACAAGTATATATTATGATTTTATTGCATAAGTGTTCTTGAGGACCAAAGACTACTAGACCATGAATAAAATCTATGAGAGATGACATCACATGGAGTTGTAGTTTACCTGTTTATGATTTTGATAGTCATGTAGTTTTACCCCCACTTAATTAAAACAAAAGTAGGTGTCTATCTATCTTTTTTAATTTGGACATGTCATTTCACACAATATGGCATTCATGTCTTCAATAGGTGTTCTTTAATATGCTTGCTAGTTATGTAGAGATCGGGCAACAAAGAAATAATTGGTCACTTTTCAACAGATATGTACCAATTGTTGTTAAATGAATATGGCAGGTACTTAACTCCTTCAGATAAGTCATCCTTGACTTTACTTACCAAGATTGGCATGAAACCATGTAATGTGCTCAGATTTATGGAACATTTTATGGGAGGTTTTAGAAAACTCATATTCAAACGAAAAGATACATAAAATTATTCGTACAAGCAACGATAGAAAATGATTAGTAAGGGTGATGTGAATACCGCAATTCATTATCTCGAAGACATGGAAGTGCAAGAAGCAGGTTTAGTTTGTAAATATACTATAGATGATGAAGTGGTACTTACCAAACTTTTTTGGAGTGATGGGATGTCACGAGTTGAATTTGATATTTTTGGGGATGTGCTGGTGTTTGACAGTACCTAGAGAACTAACAAGTGTAATTCTTCTCTTGTGATATTATCTGGTGTGAACAATCATGGTAATACTTGTGTGTTTGCTACTGCTTTTTAACAAAATGAAAATGTTGAATCGTATCAATGGCTACTTCAAATGTTCCATGAAACTATGAAAAATTCCTCCTGTTGTTCTAACTTATCAAGATGTATCAATGCGTGCAACTATTTTATGAGTTTGCTATTATGAGCCTAGACTATGTAGTTGGCACTTAGCAACGAATGCGTCGAGCAAGGTTGGACATGAATTTGCAAGTGGATTTGCTTCATTAATGTGAAGAAGATGTTGTGAAGATGAATTTGATGTGGCTTGGTTTCAATTAATCGGGCAACATGATGTAGTTTCAAATTCTTGGGTTGATGAAACTTATGAGAAGAGGTATTTATGGGCTGAGGCATTTTTCTATGGAACTTTTACTGCTGGTATGATGATGAATGATCTATCAGAGTCTATGAACTCTTTGATAAAGCTTACAGCTAACAAACAGTTCAAAGTAATCGGTTACTAAACCATTATTATAGAACTCTTCAAAAAATTCATAGTGATTCTTTCAGAAATAAGAAGCATGTGAAAATATGATGCCTGTGGTGAGGGATAGTCCTTTAAAAAAGCTTAAGATGCATGCAACCAAAATATGTACGAACAAAGCTTTCTTCAAAGTTTATGAGCAGATAGAGGCTGAATAGGGATTTGTCCACATCAAAATAATTGAAATAAGTGAAGTCAGTTATGAGTTCAATTTTGAGAATTGTACCAAGCATGATAGAAAAATGTTCTCTATCAAAATTGATCAAGGTAGTGATAAATTTTTGTGTGATTGCATGATAATTGAGTCAAGTGGAATTCCTTACAGTTACATAATATCAGCATTCAAAGCATTAAGGTTTGATAGTTTTCCACGTGCAAGCATTAATGCTCGATAGATGATTGATGTTGGAAGAAAGTTAAAATTAAGTTTAAGGATTTCTTTCCACCACCTGATGTTCAATGCACTAGGTTTGCTAAAATCAACAAAGAATGCTTAAACTTATATTTCTTAGGCTCGCAAACGAATGCGGGTTTTGTGAATTTAGTTAATCGTGTCAAACAAGCAACAAAGGAAGCTAAGGAAGAATATATAAACCAATATGTGCATCATTTAGGATCAAACGCAAAGGATTTAAACAACTCTAATCTAGTAAAGATTTACATTAATTTGCGTGACCCCATGCGAGGTAAATCCAAAGGTAGTGTTCACTCAAAGAAACAAAAAAGTGGCATATGCAGGTATCATATATCTATTATGCAAATTTTTTTTGTCTATGTATGTAAATAACTCGCTTATTATGTTTCATATTTTTAAAATTGTGTAATAATGAAGGGTCTCTGGGCATAAAGCTAGCACTTGTCCAACTAAGAAATCTCAACCAGAGCACCATGAAAAAGATGTCACTAATAACTATAATTAGTCGGGGCCATATCCACGTAAAACACAACAAAGTGATGATGACAATTTACACATTCCCCATGATCAGTTCATGATGCAATATCCCATTCAACAATTTCCTAGAATTAATCCATCCATTGGTACTTCGACAAAGATGAAGTTTATTATTTAATGAATCGCATGCATCAATATTTATTTCTTATTCTAATATACATGTATTGTAATTGATGCACAAATTGCTAGAATTATAAAGAATTTTGAATTATAAAGAATAAAGAATTTTTTATTACTAGAATTATAAAGAATTAAGAAGATGTTATTTATATGTAATTAACTCATATGATAAAGTAATACTTGTAATCATAATCAATAAAAGAGAGTTGTGAAATTCTAGACATCAAGTGCCATAGCATATCAACAGGCCCATAACTATAATTGATGCTGAATTACTAAAACTTCTTGCTTAATCATCTTATTCTATCAAAATTCAAAATGTCTTTTATCACAAATCTCTCTCAAAAAACACATTGGAATTATACTTGAGGAAGGCAATTCTCAGTCACCACACTATATATATGTCCTTATATTTACCTTAAAGTTCATTTGAATTGATTTGAGTTGGACAATCTAACATTTTCAAGTGCTACAACTTAGCAATATTCTTTCTCTTGGTAGTATTTACTAGCACTATTAGCACTATTCTTTTATCACAGAATATTAGCACTATTCTTTCCTTTCCCGATATTTTGATGATTGATAGTAATATATTGTGAGAAATTAGCATAAAACCAACAGGTGTAAGCCACAACAAGAAAACAACAATCGCAGGCAAACCAAATACCCCTTCTATTTTTTAATGGAGGCAAACCATGGATCATCATATTCACACTTTTGGAACTTTTGAATTAGTAAAACACCCTACACTAGAACCAAATTGCATAGCGTATGTAATGGGATGCTTCCCCAGCTTGAAAAATGTAATGTGAACATATATTCCATGAGAACTACAAATTTAGTGTAAAATTAATGTTCTTTCTCTTAGTGGTGGTAGTTAAAGGAATAATCCCGATGTATGTACAAGATTATGCAGTAAGTTTTAGTACTTCATTACCAAGGAGTAGGCTCCATATAATTATGAAGAGAGCATAATTTTATAATTGCATTGGTAAGTTTCAATGAAAGCATCTTGTATTATATTTTAGGCTTTTTAACTTGTGCATTTTAGAAAATTCAGCAACATTAATATCAAATATGGCAATGCTCTAGCACATTAAGAACTGCATGCAAGTGCAATATATCTAAATCAAACATTTTGCAGAATTTATTAATATATATTCACATGATAACTTTGTGTCTTTATGAGACCTCAAAACTTGAATCACAGAACACATCCTTAAATAGTACAAATGTTGATCCATATGCTAAGGAAGCTTCCTTTTACACTCAAACTATTATAGCATATTCTAGTTTATCTATTAATGAGATGCTGGCTTTCTATCTAATAAATCAATTAGGTGCTTGGAGGAGTTGAACACAAAAGCTGTGTGATTCAGATTTAATCAGCCTCAACATTAAGTTTGATTTATATGACTCCCTATTTGGTTAGGTCCTGATTATTCTTGTATATGCTTTGTGTATTTTATTTATTTTGCATCTTTTCTATTGATTAAATGCTAAAATATTGCCATGGGAATAATTAGTTTATAGCTCCAAATATGCAGCACAAAGTTGCTGCATTGCCACTGTGAACAAGCAATGTTTCCAATTCAATAACTCCATGTAATTAAAGCACACAAACATCTCTATTTTTCTAAGCACACAAGATTGCATGCTGTCTCTCTGCTGTGATGTTTCCGATAGCATCCCTATTTTTCTAAACACACAAACATTTAAATTAAAGCTACCAATTCAGTAATTCCAAGTTCATAAACCAACTTCAATAATCACTCCTAAACACTATAAACTAAATTAGTTGATAAACACTGATTCAAAATCTAATTAAAATATTATACGAACCCTAATTATATTAATTAATCAAACACAAGAAAGTACCTGAATAATCAATTAAGAGAAGAAAATGTTCCTATTTTGATGAATATGTGATGCCACGCAACACCACCTTTGAATATTGGGCCACCAGAGAAGCCTGGGATTAATGAGCCACATTGATGAAGCTAAAATTTTCTCTAGGGATGGATTTTGAATCTCGATAAAGTGTCCCAAAGGAATTGTCTTGATTTTCGTTATATTTTGTTATAACGAATAATAAAGGTTACACATAATATAATTGTCAGATTTAAATTTAAAATAGAAAAGAATTCTACAGCAATTATATTTTTAACATTTAAACTTGAAAAAAAAAATACTAAATGCTCACATGTTATGAATCATACTTGTAAACTTAGGCCCTGTTTACTTGGTAATATGGGATACAAAGTGATGGAATGAAATGAGGACTGAAGTGTAGGAAGAGGATGATTTTATATTTTCTAAATTATATTTACTTTATGAAATGATATGATAAAAGTGGATAATTGTATTAAATGTTCACTTTGATGGATGATAATATTGAGATGGATTTTAAAAGACTAAAATACCCTTAATTAAAAAATTTACTTATTGTTTCTATTTAACATAGAAAAATTAATTTTTCTCCATTCCAATACAACATAACTATTTCTTCTTCTTCCCAAGTATAAAGAATCAATTAATTTTCCTACATTCCAACACAATATCCTCATACATGAAAATAAAATCTTAAAATTCAAAGAGTTTTTCTTTTATTATCAATATCATTACTTTAATTACAATCATATATATATATATATATATCTTTCAATTCTTTTTAATATAAATATATCTTGTTTAATACTATATTGGTATAAAAATATATAATAATAAAATTTTAATATGATAATTATTAATTAAGCAAAAAATTGTATAAAAATAATTTTATAATAGAATTTATTTTCTCAAGTGATAAGGGTTGAAACTGTTTTGTGAGAGTGTTGGGCTGAAATCCAATATGATTGATCAGGTGGTAAGTCAAGAGAGGTACTTTGTGAAATTTTAGGGTCGAGTCCCGCAACCAATAGCAAACATAAGACTAGCTAAGGGGCCCTTGGCTAAGGCATTTCAACGCTTAAGTTAATAAGATTGACTAGAAGATAAAGCAGTAGGGTAAGGGCTTAGGATGATAATGTGCATATTTTACTGAAGGCTAGCAATGGGCTATTTGTAGCCTTCTCAACATGATTGATGTGTCTATGATGTACTTGTTGCACAAGAAGGACCGTTGTCCTTACTTAAGGACCTTTAAGTCTTCTCCAGCTCATGTACTATTCTAGGCGATGTTGCCTCCAACTACATAAGACAAAGTGGTACACTTGAGATGTGAGCTAGTCTGACGCAACTAAAAAGATGGTATGGGTAGTGGCATACCCCATGGTACACCGCCTGATTGACCATTCAATGCAGCTGAGAGTCTGTCACCTCAGTTCAACCTCCTAAGTTAAGATGAATGTCTCTATAAGGTATTGTCTCAGACTATGGTCGATAAGTTGGATAAGATGTAACTTTACTATAACTAAATCTTCTCAATCAAATGAAGGATAGTGCCTCCTGATAGTATCTGACCACAATCTGATCAACAAGACGAGTACTAGAAGTCACCTTGATGAATGAGGTCCATGAAAGTCAAATTTCAACAGATGATATGACCAATCCAAAATTGGTAGGGCCCAATGAGTAATTGGGCCATAATATATCGTGCTTATGTCCTGGATGAAAGTTATTGGGCTTAGGCTACTGGGCTATTCTATATCATGAGTCCCCTAACTTCTAAGTCTTGATTGAAAGCATCAACGAAAAGAAATAGAGAAAGCAAATGAGTGTAACTTGGATATGCTCAACGAGGGCCTCAATATGTCGACCAGGGTTTTGGTGCATTTAATATGTTTATTACATTAGGTCACGCAAAGCTTCAAGCAACAACTGAATAATTATTGTAGCCGTTTGGGTTACCGTGCGCTGGTGCCTAT
The DNA here is from genome assembly GCA_014898725.1 of Jacaranda copaia. NCBI lineage: Eukaryota > Viridiplantae > Streptophyta > Magnoliopsida > Lamiales > Bignoniaceae > Jacaranda > Jacaranda copaia. The sequence continues at coordinate 1,499,804 of JACGDI010005690.1, forward strand.
AAATAGGCATGGTGAAAACATTCATTTTTATTTTTACAGAAACTCATGAGGTCAAGCTAGCCATTTTATTGCACTTCGCATCAACTACCTTCTACTTTAAACTCCCAACTATGTAAGGGACAAATTTATTTGAGCAAGATTTATTTTTTATAACTCAAGCATAATATTTCAGTCAATCATGCTGATTATATTTAATGAGAACAATAGTTAGGAGAGTGATAGTGAGGCAACAAGATCATATAAGGCCTCAAACAAGGGAGGGATTGACTTGACTAACGAGTCTAGTAGTTCTTCTAATGATAGTTTGACCTCAAGCAGTTCTAGTAATGACCATGTTGCTATTGAGGGTGAAGCTACGCCAAGTCAACACCTAATATCCCATGGTCAGCTGTTCACACCAGACCACTATAGTGAAATAATTTTCAAAATTACTTTTGCTAATCTTGCATTGGTTAGACAACTTTATCACATTTCCTCAAGGTACGAGTTGATCATTCTCAATCCTACTGCTAGGATGCATCGACTGTCACTTAGCTACATTATTGTATTCAAGGAGGCCTTTGGGTGTGGCCTTTGGTTTCCTCTCACATAGTCTATAGTCGATCTATTGACAAGTCTCTAAGTTTGCATCACTCAATTCCTTCCCAACTGCTTCTCAACCATATATAGTTTTGTTGTGCTAATGCATATACATGACAAACCTCCCACATTTTCCAATTTTCCCAATCTCTTTCATCTCCCCATGTCCCGAAAGTCAAGCAGCATCAATAAGTTGAGCCTTTATTATCTTATTGCTTGACCCTGTCATAAATTTCTTATTACCCCCTCATCGTCCCATGGTTAAAAGTGGAAAAAATGATACCTTTATGTTCGGGCACCTGAGGTTTTTAATATTCCTAAGGGTAGTGAAAAGGGCATGTCGAGATGTTTGGGAACGTAACCCCAACCTTGTCAAATCATTTATTCAATATTTACTTTAGTTTGGCTAGATGGAAGCCTTTAGGAATATCGAGGAAAAAATTTTGGTGCTGGTAAGCATATTACTAACCCAGTTAGATTTACCAGCAGATGCTCAACTAGGTAGATCTTACTTTTGTTGTTTGTGCAGATTGGGTTGAGATCATGAACTAAACCTAAGCACAAGTTTTAACCCAAGTCCAGAGAAATCAAAAGCACCGCCAAAGGGTGATGTGTCGAAAGGCTCCATAGATAGCTGCTTTATAGCCCCAAGTAATGCTACTTGCTCCTACTGCTTCACTAGCTCGACCTGTACCGACCACAACTAGCAGTCCCATTACTCAACAAAAAAATCCATCAACTTAGCAAACGGGACCTGTGTAAAAGAAAAGTGCTGCCAGCAAGGGTAAAGGTAAAGCTAGGGGACCTAGTTAGCCGACTGACTATGACCTTTTCAGGCAACAAGAGAAAGACTAGTTGTTTCAACTGCCCAAATTACCATCACCTCAGTTTGGGACCAATAGCACCATAGTCATTCATAACTCTGTATCAATGTTAACGACGGGGAGATTGACTGGGGCTACACCGCTGAAGGTGATGATGGCTTGGTTGTTCGCGTCCAAATAGAAAAAATTATGAATCTGAGCCAAGATATAGCATTAAAGGCTCTAGCGTATCACTTGAATATGATAAGTGGCCCGTCAAATAGTATGTGCTTGTTGAATGTATAATTCTCATCGACTAAGAGTGTTTTCCTTACAAGGTAGCCAACTGGGCTATCACTTTTATAAAAGGTCAAAACTAGTTCTCAAAGATCGTGAATGACTCGAGGAAGGTCATGGATATAGAGACATTAAAGGCTCAACTCAAGTCCACACAATCACAAATCAAGTAATTGAGTATATAGCTCCAAGAGAAGAATGAGTAGCTCTAGCTTAATGATACACAACTCATAGCTATGGTGTCAGAAAAGAGTAGGATGGACGAGCTGCTACTGAAAGCTAGGCTAGACAAGTAGCATGGCTACGATTTTAGTTGAACAAAGAGGTACATTGAGATAATGCAGTATGCTCGAGATGAGTTCTTCGAGATACTGCTGCTAATGCAATGAAAGACCATGTAGCAATTCATGCTGTGCTCGATGTTTCAAGACGCTAACGTCGTCTTCTCTCTTGATGACATGAGGGATATTTTCAATAAGGAAATTCAACAGTTGGAGTACTTGGGCTATCAAATTTTTCGTGAGAAGAAGGAGCATCTCAACCCAATGCTGGAAAAGCAACTTAAGATGTATCTCAATATTGATGAGAGTGCTCCTGATAAGGGATTGTCATCCGCCCATGGTCAGACCCATTGCTAATCATCAAAGAAAGCTCACTGAGGTTAAAGGAATTTGGTTTTACCAATGACTTTGCATTCGACATCTGGGATAACATGGTCAATGTAGCTAATTTCTTCCTCTCACATAGGAACAACTTCCTTATCAATGAGATGAGGCCTTCACAACCAACCTTTACACTCTAGCCATCCCCTATTGTAGTGCTCAAGCAAAAAGTTGAGAGTCTAGTGATTATCACTATCCTCTCCAATGCAAAGCTCCATCAGGCTACTGATAAAAGCACGCAAGCTATGCGAGTTGAGGGTGCTGGGTCTAGTTGAGCTCTTAGTTTATCGTATTTTTCCTTTTACACTTTTAGTTTCCCTATGAAATGCTTACCTTTTTCTTATAGACTTTTGTACTCAAATTACAAAAATATAATGGATGGTATTTTATGCTTAGCAACGTGCTCTTGAATTTATTTTACTTTTAATACTTTTCTTTTTCATTGAACATCATTGTTAATAATCAATAGCATAAGTAATTCAATCTTAAACAATCTAAACAACTCCAATAAATGAATTTAGGTGAGTCCACGACCAATCCTGAAGTCTATGAGTAGGACTTTTTTTTAGAATGAGCATTATAATAAAGAGTTGATATGAAGTTCGTGGTCACCTTAAAAATCGAATACATTCATATTAGGTAAACTTGTATTTATAAAGGTTGATCTTTGTTGTCAATTGCGTGACCCACTTAAGTTGCCACATAATTATTATGATGTGTATATTGTTGAAAGTATATTTATTTTTGATCGCGAGATTGACTTTTTGGTTGACAAGTTCATTTATAGGTTCAAGCTTGGGTGTCTTGTCGTGTGGTTTGAAATCGCCGAGGCATCAACTATGGGGCCGACTTTAAATGATTAGCTCATTCAACAACTTAGGCTAGAAGCCTTTATTTTATGGTTTGAAGTCGTTGTTGACTACAGGGTTGATTTTGAACGATTAATTTGTTTATCAATTTGGCCCAAAAGGCCTTAGTTTGGCGGCTTGAATCCGGTACTTGGTCGACGGCTTGAATCCGGTACTTGGTCGACCATGGGGTTGACTATAAACGATTAGGTCGTTTATTAGTTTGGACTAAAAAGTCTTGATTTGATGATATGAGCAGATAGTTGTAGACACATAAGCAATTTTTATTGATCTGAAATGATACTCTTGTACAGCAGAGAAAAGACCTTAAGTCTCTTTGCACATAGAATTTTTTCAAATTTACTGCATTCCATGGTACAAGGGGTTTGCTGTTGGACATATATGTAAGTCTATAGGTATTGTGCTTTACTACTTTGACCACCGAGTAAGGACCATCCCATTTTAGGTCGAGTTTTCCCATGTTCTTCAACACTTCGACTTTCTTAAGGACGAGGTCCCCTACTTTGAAGCTTCTTAGTCAAACTCCCTTATTATAATGTTATGCCATCTTTAACTTGTATCTCTGTATTATTGTATATGCTTGCTAACGCAGCTCGTTGATTATCTCCAAGTCGAGTTCTCTTTCAGAGTCATTCGTAATTAGGTTATAGTGTATCAATTGAGCAATATGTTGTATTAGTTTTGTTGAAATGATTATTTCAAATTCATAGACCAAACGATAGGGACTGTGACTAGTGGTTGTTCAATGGGTTGTTCTACATGTCCAAAGTACCCCAGGGAGGTCATTTACCCAACTCGTACCAGTTCCTTCCAAATGAGCTTTGAGGTGGTTGAGGATTGTGCTGTTCGTGATCTCCATTAAGCTATTAGCTTAAGGGTTTCCAATAAAGGTGAAATAATGTCAAAGCCCCAAGCTTTCACACCAACTTTTGGTGCTTCTACTCTAAAATTGCATCCTATTATTAGATATCAATACTCTAGGCAAACCAAAATAGCAATAATATTTTTCCACACAAAACTTTTGATGGTCACATCGATTATCTTAGGAACTGGTTCTATCTCAACCTATTTGGTAAATTATTCGACCACTACGATTATGAATTTTTGCTTACCTATGGTTTCCTAAAAAGAATCAACTATGTCTATCCCCTACTGATCAAACGACCATGTGATCTGGACAGCCACCATCGTTACCACAAATTAGTTGGGAAAATTCAAGTGGACCTAACAAAATAGGCATTTCTTAGCAAAGTAAATTGCATCCTTCAACAAAGTTAGCCAAAAATACCCATATTTGATGATTTTATAGGCTAAAGATTGTCCTCCCAAATGATTGCCACAAATACCTAAGTGGACTTCGTACAAGACCTCACAAGCCTATTTAGTGTTAAGCACCTCAATGGTGGTCCAAAAATTGATCTCTTACAAAGCTTACCATGCTCGTCAAGGATAAATTTAGCTGCTTAGCCTCTGAGCTGACATGCTTAAGCCTTATCCTCTAGTGCTATTCCTTCTTTCAAATAAGTTTTTATTTCATCTTTCCAAGAAGGAGACACTTTTTCGATATGCCCCACCAAGTTCTGGTCAGGAACACTTATGGTGGGTTTGCTGGTGACCAAAAATGTGATTGTTCTATCTCTAGTCCCCTTTGTTAAGCTCTTGAATTTTGATAATGTGCCAACTCGCTCATTCTCAAATCAGGGGGACCTAGCTAAAGGTAAATTTCTTGAATTGTTGCTGTAGTTGTCTTACCTCAGCCAAATACTTGCTCACTGTTATCTCTTTAGCTTCAAAGTTTCCTTTGACCTATTCCACAACCAGTTGGGAATCAGTGACGGCTGCCAGCTGCTTGACTCCCCTAGCTATTGGCATCCTCATGCCTATAAAGAGGACTTTATATTCTTCTTCATTGTTTGTGATGGAGTAGTTGAGTTTGACTATGAAATCGTATTCCTCAGCTTATGGAGATCATAAGAAAATGACAATGTTTCCCTTTAAAGAAGTTGCAAACCTGTCGATGTGCAAGATCCACATGATGGAATCATATTCAAGTTGGTCAGGCAAGTTGAGTCTTTCATGTACAAAATTAGCTAAAACTTAGGCTTTTATGACGATTCAGGTTGAAAAGTGATGTTAAACTCCCATAATTCGATTACCTATTTCGTCAATCTTCCTTATGTATCTGGTTCAAAAAATACCTATTTTAGTGATTAGTTTGTCAAGATAACAATAGAGTGAGATTGGAAGGAAAGATACAACTTTCTTGTTGTAGTAACCAAGGCTAGGGCAAATTTTTCTATCTTCAAGTAGTTGTGCTTAGGACCTTGCAATGCTTTGCTGTTGTAGTGGATAGGTCAATGTGTGCCATTTGTGATCAAGACCAAAACTGAACTGATTGCTGCCAACAAGACTGCCAAAATAAATATACAAAACTTCTCCGACCTCAAGTTTGGCTAACATTTGGGGAACTAAAAGATACTGCTTTAGCTTGACCAAGGCCTGGTCATATTGTTCTGTCCACTTGAAGCCTGATTTCCTTACATTTCTCAAGTCTTGAAAAATAATAAGCTTTTGTCAACTAGGTGGGCGATGAATCAACCCAATGCTATGATTCTTCCAACCAAGCACTGGACCTCCCAATTGTTCGATGAGGTGTGATGTCTAAAATGGCCTAAATTTTCTGCGGCTTTGCTTTGATACCTCTTTGGCTGACCATGTAGCTCAAATATTTGCATCTCCTCACCCCAAATGTGCACTTGTTGGGGTTAATCTTCATGCCAAATGGTCATAATATTAAGAATGTATGGTTGAGGTCAATTAAGTAATTTTTTACTTTTTCTGTCTTAACGATCATGTCGTCTACATAGACTTCCATGGTTTTTCAGATCTCATTTTTTAACATAAAGTTTATAAGTCTCTAATAAGTTTCATGTATATTTTTTATTCTAAAAAGCATGATCAAAAAATAATATATCCTATTAGGGACGATGAAAGAGGTCTTATCCCTACCTCGGGTGACATGAAAATTTGGTAATAATCTTGAAATGCATCCATCATACTCAACAAATTACAACCAACAATAAAATCTACTAATAAATCTATACGAAGTAGGGATAAAGATCCATAGGGCAAGCTTTATTCAAATTAATAAAATTGTCGCACATTCGCCACTTTCCCTCATTTTTAGGGACAAGGACTACATTACAAAGCCATCTTAAATATTGAATCCCTACAATGTATCCTGCCTCTAAAAGTTTGTTGACCTCCTCCTCGATGATTTGGCATCATTCAAAATTGAAGGTTATTATTTTCTGCTTCACTAGTTTAAATGAATGGTCCACATTCAAACGGTGGATGATAACACTAGGGTGGATTCCTTGGAGATCGAAAGCCTTCCAAGCAAAAACATCAACATTCCTCTCGAGGAAATTGATCATAAGGTATTCCATGCTGCAGCCTATATCAGTTCCAATTCTTATGGTCTTGTCAGTGTTCCCTGACTCCAGCTTGATTATTTTGAACTCGCTAATAAGCTTGACCCTGGTCTCCTCCAACTTTCATTTTTTGCTCAACTGTCCCTCCTCAAGTTTCGCTACTAGGGCATCTCTCGAGGGTTTCAATTTAGGTTGGATTTTCTATTAGTTTACCTCAACTGAAATTATATAGCACCGCCAAGCCTCTTTCATGTTGCAAAGGAGTTCGCCTGTCCTAATGGCTGTTAGAAATTTAACCTTTATATGATAGGTTGAAATAATGGCATGGAAGTCGTTCAATACTAGCCGACCAATGATTGCATTGTAAGCAAAAGGTATGTCGACAACCAAGTAGTTAACCATTAGAGTCCTGCATCGAAAAGCCTCCCCAAATGATGTGGACAAATTTATAGATCCTTCGAGGATTATCTTTGACCCCTTAAATCCAACTATCAAATTTCAACTTGCCCATTTTCATTCTCTTCAAGATTGATAGAAAAATAATGCTTGCTAAGCAGCCATTGTCGACTAATATTTTCCTAACCTTAAGTTTATAATTTCAACAAATACTACTAAAGGGCAATCTAGTTTGTTGTCGGCCCCTTAGCTCTCAATATGGGAGAGGTCAACATTAGAGTAAAAGATTAGCTCAGTGCTAGTCGAAAGCATTTCAATCGAGGACAATTTTGTCAACTCCAGCCTGCACTAGTTCTACCTTTTGGCTAACTTCGAATCCCCCCCAATTGGGCCTCCTGCAATAGTGTCAATTACTTCTTTAATAGATGGGCGGGGATCATGGGCAGGCTTCTTTCCCTTTTCTTCTTTTCTTAGGCTAATTAATCTTTCTCTACACGAAGTCTAGTCGGTTATACTGATTTCCTATCTAGCTTTCTCATCAACAAATTTCTTCAAGTGCCCTTGTCAAATGAATCTTTCAATCTCATCATGAAGATTGAAATAATCCTCTGTATCACGGCCTTTCTGCCTATAGAAGTAGCAGTACTTCTTTAATCTTTTCTTTACCTCAGCCTCAGTCAACTACCTGGGTTTTTTAAAGAGATTGTCGTGTTGGATGGCAAATAACACCTCCTTTCTAAAAGTATTGAGGGGAGTATAATTGTGGAAATGTTTGATCAGAGATCGATAACCATCTTTATGTTACCTATCATCTTTCTCTTTTCTCTTCTTCTTGTCTGTGTCAGGGTTGCCATACTTCAATTTATTCATGTCTTCTTACGTCATGTACCTCTCGGCAAGGTTAAGCAACTCCTCCATCATGTTGGGTAGCTCCCTGACCAGGGTGTTGGCGCATTCCTTATGACGAAGGCCCAAGAAAAGTACATCGATTAGAAACTCAATCCGAGGATTGTCAATCTTTAGAACTTTTATGTTAAATCTGGTAAAGAAATTGCGAAGGTACTCCCTTTTATTTTGTTTAATAGTGTGCAAATGGGTATGAGGGAGCTTCGCCTTTCTCCGACTAGCGAACTAATATAGGAACTTGTCACACAGCTAGTCGTATGAGTAGATCGATGCCGGCTCCAGCTTCACAAACCAATCAAGCGCAATTTCCTAGAATGTGGTGATCAATATTTTGGCATAGAGATATTAATTGTGCCCATGCAGCTGTATTATGTGTTTGAATTATAGAAAATACTCATTTGGGTCCGACGAGCCATTATACCTAGGCAACCTAGTAAGAACCTTGGCACCAATAGTGATGCGCTTATCGATTATATCTTGCACAAATGGTGATTCCCGCTCTCAACAAAGACGAAGAGCACCGTCATAGTGAAGGTTCCTCTCAGTGTTTCTCTTTGAAATCTTCTCTATTTACCTGTTAAACTACTGCACCTGGTGGGACACTTCTTCATACTCTTATCGATCAGCCTGGGATATGTTTTTGTTCATCTAAGAGCACTCGACCCTATCGCACTGCGGGGCTTGAAGGGGCCAAGCACAGTGATCTACTGAATCTGCGACTTTTTCCCCAAGGTTAAGTTAGGCTTCTTTCCTGGGAAATCACCCAAGACTGTCCCCTTGTTGAGTAGGTGGAAGTCTAGCTTCTAGTCATCCTCTCTCCTCCCTTGAAAGCCTCTCCTCTCGCTGAGAAAGTTGGGAAGTGTCACTGGCAGCTAGTCCACACTGATTGTTATGTCTATTGAGGGTAGCTAACAATGGAGCAGAAATTTGGGCAGATATTTATTCAGTTATCAAATGCATGAGCTAAAGCATTTTCAAGGTGACCACTTGCTCTAGATGGGCGCTGGGTCTCACCGAATGGTTCTTGTTAGGGTCAAGGAGGAAGGATCAGGGACCTTCTATTCTTCTCCTTTTCAAAAGCGACTCGCCTAATGTTAACTATTTTTCACAGTTGTAGACTCTAGTTTCCCAAAGACAGCGCCAAATGATGAGGGTTGAAACTATTTTTTGAGAGTATTAGATTGGAATCCAATATGATCGACCAAGTGGCAAGTCGAGAGAGGTACTTTGTGAAATATTAGGGTCGAGTCATGATATGTTAAGGGATAAAGGGCCTCACCCACCCATCTTTATAAGTAAACAAACCCTTAGTAAATAATAGGTAGCTTTCTTTTTTTTTTTAAAATATTTACAGTACAACAAGAATTTGTTACAGTGCTAACTACAGCCTGACACATAGAGGTGCGAGAACAATACCATTGGACCAATTTTCCACTCACAATAATAATATTATTGGATAATTGGTAAGGTACTTTGACCTGTGGTCGCAAGAGACAGTAGGTTGGTTATCCAACTTACAAACTTATATTGGCTAAATTTTGAGTATCAAAGTCTTGAGTAAGCTATCAAACACTTTCCTTGAGCGGCTGGCCAGCTGTCTCCTTAATTGCAAAGAAACACACGCAACATTTGGTTGATCATGTATAATATATACATTCAACATATTTCTTTCTTTCTCTGACATCATTTGCATTGAACAGAGAAGAAAATGGGCTGCATTTTCTCTTGCAAAAGATTATCATCTTCATCAAAATTCAGAAACATCAGAGTTGTACATTTGAATGGGTATATTGAAGAGTTAGAGTGTCCTATCACAGTTGCTCAAGTAACTGGCAAACCAACAAAGCACCTTCTCTTCACGCATGCTCAGCTGCTGGTTGCTGCATCAACGCCTATGAAACTAGACGCTTTTCTTGAGCCAGGCTGCGTATATTTCTTGCTGCCATATTCACTTTTTGACTCTAATGTGTCGCCGGTGGACTTAGCCCCCATAGCCAGGAAGATGGTGTCCATGGCGCAGAAGGGCCGGTCCAGATCCATGTCAGGGGAGCAAAATCTTTCATCAAGTGCCAGTGGCAACAGCCCTGTTTGGAGTTCACCAGCAAGAAGTCCTAACCGGTTTTTTTCAGGCCTGAGTGGAGCCAAAACGGACAACAATCAGGTACTATTTGGCATGGAGAGGTCCTCCAAATCAAGCTTATGGAAGCCCATTTTGGCTACAATACATGAGAGATCGATCGACCGGAGAACTGAATCAGATTTGCTGGAAAATGTGGAGTTTTACATATGACCTGTTTGGGAATGTACTCTTATTTTGGACAGATTGATTTTCACGTGAAACAAATTGAAATCTGCTGCTATTAGTTTTTCATATCTTGTGTATTATTTTTGAATATGAATCTTACTATATACCTCAACAATCAGGCCCAAAGAACTGTTTATACAATATGTACATATACCATGAGATGTAGTGAGAAAACTGACACCATCACCTCTACAATGTTCCAATCTGATCAGCTTAGCTTTCTTCTACTTTTGAATTTGTTGCCTTAAGGCTTCTGCTTTTGAACTATTCTCTCTACCGTCAGGATTGGAATCTGCAGGGCCATCCAATAAGCCTAAGTGAGATTACCCCCCAGCTGATCTTATCAATTAGCTTCCATTTGATGTATTGATCAGTCAGTAACAACGATTGGAGCTGGGGGAACCAACTTGTGCTTTGGTAAGCAGTCCCATCCACTTTCCTCGCTATGAGATATCGTAAAATACTTCGGAGCCCAATCTTCTTCTCCCAATTTTCTTTCTCTTGCAAGCTCTCTTTGCCTTTCCTCAACGCAAGTCTTGGCCTCCCTGGCTTTCTCCCAGTTTTTTTGTAGGATGGCTTGGCTTACTTCACCCCATACAACAGTTGACTCACTCTGTAGAACTACCTGAATCAACAATATACACATTAAGGCAAGAATCAAAAACTGAGTATCACGTCGACAAATTGACAGAAGAACTGCCATTGTCTGAACTATGTCTACCTTCGGATCCTTGACAATGGGAGTTTTTAATCCGGAAAGTGCTTCTTTTGCGTTGTAGATGGCTGTCGTTTTTCCAGTGGAAACATCCTTCACCATTACAGTTCTGCACATTGAACAGAAGAAAACTGAAAAAACTATGTATGTTCGATAATATACAGAGAACAGAACCAAAAGAGAGTGGTTTTCTAAATCCATGTCGAAGGAAAATTACCCATCCCAGTGGCCATTAATCTCATAAATGGTTTCAGATGTTGATGACAGAAAGACTTTTCCTTTAATTGACCTGTGTACTGATGGTCGGGGCCAAAAAGAATTGCCTCTGTAACATAACTCTGCTTCAAGTCCAGTTTCTTGACACCGAACTCCAACATTTCCCAACCAATCAACTCCAGGCACTGGTAAAAACCTTATCACAAGCTTTGGGAAGTTCAATGTGTAAGTTTCATTCTTGTCTAGAAGCTTTAACTGTCGCTTCCCATGCACCTCGGTTTCAATGTGAGTGCCTGTGACATCGAAGTTTAAACTGATTCAAGTCTTCATGAGGGCTATAGATCTGAACCAGCAATTTTAAAGTAGCAGTTAGGATAATGTGCTGAGCTAAAATGCTGTGCCCATATGATTTCTGGCTCACTAGGGGTGAATTTGAGTCAAATTCTGGAATGTGGCCTACATTATAAGTAATCAGTTGTGAATAATATCATAGAAGCTGATTTAGTTGTGGAGAAGCAAGAACACATCCACTAGATTAATAAGTTGTTCAATTCTTTCTCAGCTATGAGAGTTGGCATTTTTATTGGTTGAGCTCTTGGTGAGTTGAGACCATTATGCTTAGTGGCCCATCTCATCTAGTACTATTGTTCTTTTATTGTGATTTTACTTATATGCCCCTGAGGTACAAGTGGGATATATCAGAAGCTTAAGTTGACATTCAGAGCATGAGATGGTTACCATAAAACTTTGGTACGGGAGATTGGCACCAAATGATTTCGATGTTCTCTTTCTCATCGGTTGCTTGAAGCGCAGTCACCGGTGGATGATGTGAAACCTGGCCAGCATTGATGAAGAAACTTTCAACATTTCAAGCATTCAAGTTTAAAGAATTGATCAAAAAATTGCACTAAGGATTCATGACCTAAACTTTTCATAAGAATACCAAATTTGCTACATCAGGTCTCTTTTTGAAGCCAGTTATTGATCTCAAAGTGACCCGCAGGCACAAGACGAAGTTCAAATTTTCAATGCAGAAGGCTACAAAGACATCTGTCTACCTGTTCTAGTAGCACATTGAATGTGTCCCTTGAAACATGGTGAGTCTCTCCAAGAATTGGGTTGTAGGGAGCCACACCAAAAGCCAACGGACGCAAGGTCGATATGCTCCATGCAACGACTGCGACGAATCGATTAAGGGCTGTTTCCTCATTGGCGCACTTTCTTAACATATCAGAGCTAATGCAGTAGACTGATTCCCCATAGCACTGAAGCTGCGACTTTGGAATGTTGAACTGCGGAGGAAGCTGGATTTTATTTGTTTCCATAAGTAGAATAAGACTGTTAGAATCTTACTTCAACCAAAAAAACAAAGGTTTTTCATTAAAGAGTTGCAAACAATCTTTGTAGGCTCAACGGGGTACATTGGAATGGAAATAGTACTTGCCTGCAGACGCGTAAGGTCGGATCCCGGCCGTACATTATTGAAAAGGCTTAGAATGCGTTGGATAATGTTAGGAGCTCTATACTTGGAATCTGATTCCTCAGTTTCAAGAGACAATGGTGCAGTTAGTACAGCTTTTGTATCCAAGTTCCCTTCTTTTACCTGCACCAAATGAAGTTCATTTCAGCTCAGCTCAGCTCATTCCGGGTGGAGCCCAAATATATTCCTATGCCATATATTTAACTGATGTCATTTCTGAAGTATAATTTAATAGAATTGTGATACATGTATGCATGAAAACGTCCTTTATGCCCTTTATTAGTGATGAATTTTTGCATCAATTAGTAAGAAAAATTCTCGAAGATTTTATGATCAGTCTCTCTATCTCGCTCGTTTTGACTGATCAGGGTTCAGGCCCGACAGCCCAGTTAATTATGGCCATCCGACGTGAACAGCTTTAGATGGGGTGGCCTCTATCTCCATGGTACATCAGTTGCCAAATGCCCTAACTCTGTTAACTACATTTTATTTACTCATATTTCAAGTAGAATTTACCCTAAATACTTTATATTTTCTCCAAATTACCAATCAATAGCTGTTTTGAGTGTCAGAATATTTTCCTTGAACCAATTACAAAATCCTGACTTGAGTGGTGGTATCTTACAGAATAGGTCTTCCTTAATTGTCGAATGGCTTTTAATCCGGCAACATAAAACTTACCCTTACATATTAAGTATAAGATCACAAGTTCGAAGTTAACTTACACCCGATATGCATTGTATAAATTAAAAAAATAGGTCCAACTCTTAATCAACCTAACCCAATAATTTTGCTGCACATTCCAAAGTAGATATAAACAAAACTTTATTCTTAGTAGAAATCACAACCAGTGATGGTGTTTAGTTAAGCGGGGACCAAAATGTTACGCTCAAGAACAGCGTATTCAAATTCCAAACCAGAATCTTCTTGTTTAGGTATGAATTATATGTGCCAATTTTCTAATATTTTAACACCTAATCTATTCATCATTTATTTTTCTTATTTCTGGGAAATGCAGATGCGTCATAGCACAAAGAACAAAAGGAAAAAAATAAGGTTTGTTGAAACCATAATTCAAGCAAACAATTAACAAATATTATTTCCCCTAAAGTGTGTTTGTTGGCAGTCCAAATTAAGTGGGACCGTTTACGTAAGTAATCGTATTATATGAACAAGGAACAAAATTCCTTGTGTTTCAAAAGTCAAATTATGAACACATCTCAAGCATATTCTCATAAGTTAGACGTGTAACTAAACTCCCTTCCTTCTATTGTAGACAACAAAAATTGTGTTATTATTTTCCAAAAATTTAAAATGAACACGGACTTTTCTTTAATTTGTTTAGTCAACTTAGTTAACATATAATTTCTTAACTCTCTTCAGCTTAATTAATAATTTTTTACTGCTGTTAATTTAAATTTAGGCATTAAATGTACGTACCTTTATTATTATGTTACAATATTTTATTTCGGTAATATATTAATACTACAAACTTCATACCATTACAAAAATGATAACACATAATAGTGTGAAGGTATATAAAACTTGTGTTTTTTTAATTGTCAACTCAAAATTCCACACAAGTTGAGTGCTTAATTTAATCAACTATAGCCACTCTCACACTAATTATAATTTTTTATTTACTCGCACATCTAAAAATTTTTAGGGTTCAAACCAGAACTTCACACATGTAAATGTAAGGGCAATACTTCGGCCATTTACACTTTTTTTTTTTATTCGGCTCTTTACACTTATATGCATGAAGTTTGCCTCTTAACATTGTTTCGCCAAGCAGCCATTTAATATTAATTTTACACATAAATTATGAGGTTGAAATTCCAACTCAACGGATTCCTAATCATATGTGTACAAATATACATATGTCTATGTATATATATATATGTGTGAGGTGGAGATTCAAACCTAACAATTTGGTGATAGTGGACAAGAAAGTAATTTAAGTAAATGATATACATACATACATACATATATATATATATATATATGTTTATTGCTGTGAATTTGGTATCTCGACTAGAATTTTCTCATTGGCTAAAAAGCATACGTAGAGTGATGCCATAAATGCGAACGTCTTGGACGGAGCTTCTAATAATATAAACGCGCGAGGGGCGCGCACTCCCGCTTTTCTGCCGGCGAAACTTATGTACCAAAAGCAGCCAAAATAGCACGTATTATTTTCAAAGGCAGGGAAAACTAATTGGGCAATTCTATAAAGTACCTTAAAGTGGATTAATTGCAAACTACGCCTATAAAAAATTGGAAAGTGCCCAAAGACCCCTGTGAGAACCAAATTAGCAAATCACGCCACAGTAATTCCTTTTCAACCTTTTCTATAAAAGGAGCACATAAGTTCTCACTTCCTTGACAATTTCAAATTGAAAGGTGGATGATAATTAAGGATAATTTGTTATTGGTTTTTCACAAGTTTTTAACCTTATCTTTATAGTTTTTAAGTAACTCTGTAATATTTAAAACAAAAATATATATTAATTTTGAGGTTCGTATTACTTAGGAATGTGTCATTATTGCCTGCCTTAGACCCACAAATGCCAAAATATCAAAGTTTTTTATCACGTCATCCAAAGGCAAACTCCCATGCGGAACATTGTAATATCTCAAAACCTAACAATAATTACGCTGTATGAAAAGCGTTCTATCCTTAAAAAGAGAAACTTTGAGAAAATTAAGAACAATTAATAATAGCATCATTAAGGATTGCTTAATTTACACTAATTCCCAGTCCTAGAGATGTGGCAATTATTGCTCCTTTTACGCTACCAAGCGTGCGGAATTTTCAAATTTCTCTTACAGGAAAAGCATATACTTAAGTTAGAAATGCGAAGAAGCAAGCTGCGAAATGCAAATGTCCTCACTTAATTAGTGGCAAAGATTAACTTAATTAGGCCAATATTAAATTAAACATATACCGACTTGAATAATTCTACTTTTCTTGTTATTCTCTCAGACGTGACAGGGAATATAAAATTCTTAATTATCTGCATCGTTGATATAAAAATTCCTCAATCTATTTCCGATGTAAGACATCGACGGAAAACGACCTTAACTCGCCGGAAACAATGTTTTTACCAAATAACTACCATATAACCTACAACTTATAGAAAAAATTGTTCAAAAATTTAAGTAATATACATGCGTATATATGAATGTATTCATATAACAAATTAGTCATGCATATAGCATATAGCACACTAACATATATATTATACACACATATAGATAGACATAAACCAGAGAGGAAGAGAGGAGAGGAAGAGAAGTACCATTTTAAGGATATGCACTGGCACAGAGGCGAACTTGCTCTGAGAGAGAGAGAGAGAGAGAGCTATGGAGAGAGAGAACAATTATGTTTGTGCATAGGTAGTATCGGAAGAAGTGGAGGGCCCTTTTAAAGACTCCGCCAGCTTCCGAGCTGCTTTTACTGCGGCTTTCATATTCCCAAAAAAACAGAGTCAAAATATTCTTGTATTCCTTCGTGTGTAAGTTGAACCGACTTCATACGCAAATTTGGTCTGTTAATTTGCTGACACTCAATTCCAACTTGATTTTGATTTCTTTCACTGCTAAATTTAAATTTTCATTATTTATCCAGACAATTATTAAGAATTTGTTAATATTTAAATTCTAAATTTATAATAATATTTATAAAAATAATATTATTAACTTAATTAATCACTCAACCTTGAACTTAAATTTTCATGTTTTCTGGGGGAAAAGAAGATATGGGCATAGTTTATCCCGATATATATATATATATAATAGATGGATCAACGCTTGCAAGTAAAACAAAATATTTCTAAATCTGAGTTAATAATATAAGTATTTAAAAATCATGAATTTCTTATGTTTTTAATTATATTGTAAAATATGAATAAAATAGTAATAATATATCATTGTTCTTAATGATACTATAATAATTATTATAATAAATTTATATTATCTTATAATTCTATAGTATAACAATCATAATGATAAAATCTAATTATATTTTGGTTACACGATATCATGTAACAAGAATAGTATTGATTAATGATTACCACTAACGCAACACTTAAATTTAAATAATTTATAGAATAATATAATTCATATTAAATTAAGTGCATATAAGCAAGCTCAAGTTTTAAATAACTTAGACCGTAAATAAATTCATTAGAGTTCAACATTATTGAATTGAGTTCGAGTTTAAATTTAAATTTATAAGTTTAATGAGCTCGCGCTCAATTTTAAAATTAATTATTATGTATTGATCAAGGATGATATAAATCTAATCTGATTTGAAGAACGCCATAGGCATCAAATGGCAAGACCAAAGGAGTTTTATAAAATATTTTCATTTTTGAAACAACAAATAACTACCATGCCAATGCTGTTTTCCTTTACGAAGTATATCTTCAACGTTTAAGAGCCCAATTAAAAATGGAAAAAAGAAAAAGAAAACGAAAGCGCTCCAGGTAGTGCAAATGAAACAAAAGTGCCATACAATGTCGGTTTTGATAGTTAAGTACTATACGCAAATGGCTGTACAATTCAATAATTGGGATGGTTGGAATTTTGTGCAGAACCAATTAAAAGTATTTATCGTTGGATTTTATCATTTCTCCATCGGTAATTTAATAAATTTATATATACATCATATATAT
>JACGDI010005690.1:1530704-1603941 GCA_014898725.1 Jacaranda copaia
AAAAATTAGGAAAAAAAATTGTTTCAAGATGATTTTTTATTTTTTTACTATTTTAAAATGAATCACCTTATTTTCATTAAAATTACAACTCATTTTTATTTCAAATCACATTACCCAATAGCTTATATATATTCTCTCTTGATATATTTATTACTTTCTTTGGATTTTGCAGAGCCCTATACCTAAGATTCTAACTTATCATCACATGTCTACTTTTTAACATTTCATATTAATTTGATTTAATTATCACCTTCGAACCATCATGAAGTGAAAAATTATTATCCTTCCATAATTCTTTACAAGAATCATCTTCTTTCAAAATTAAATTATGAAAAAATAACATAAAAGTCGTTACCCTTTTAATGCTAATTGATCAAATTAATCATATTAAATTTAAAAAATTAAAAAATCTTTTTTCTTAATACTGAAACTTAACAGATACATTCAATCAAAAGAAAATCAAAGAAAACTCGACGTGATGTGAGATAGAGTTCCCCAAGCTTCTGAATCCTAAAAAAATCAACAATTTTTTTTTCTGCATAAAGGTTTTACATGGAAAAAATCGCCACAACCTAATTACTCAAAACCCACATTAATTTCCCCTCACCCTCACGATTACACGCTCAGACACACATACGATCATACAAAGTTATAGAATCGTATCATTTGGACCACCCGCGCATATATTCTTCGTCCCCCACCTTGCCTGTTTCCCATCACACTCTTAGCCGTCCAGGTATATACAATTATACATATATATATATATATATAATATAAACACAAATGACATAACATACACACAACTTTATTTATGCATAGTTGCTGAAGAGTTTTGGCGATCTCTGTCGCTTGGCTAAGAGAGCTTATGAAAATTACGAGAAAAACAGATTTACATAAAAAAATTTAAATTTAATGTGGTTAAATTTGATCAATGACTATTGAAAAGGTAATGTTTTCATTTTATTTTTCATAATTTAATTTTGAAAGAAGATGATTTTGTACATACCAATGGAAGAATTATAATTCATCTGTAGGGTTTCAACATTAGGGAAAAAAGATTTTTAATTTCTTAAATTTAAAATGATTAATTTAGTCAATGATTATTAAGAGGGTAATGGTTTCATTTTATTTTTCATAATTTCATTTTGAAAGAAGATAGTTCTTGAAAAGAATCATGATTTTTTTTCGCGATGATTTGAGGATGAGAATCAACTCAAACTAATATGAACAATTAAAAAGTGAAGTGAAAGCATGATGATAAATTAAAATCATGAATATAAAACCGTAAAAAACAGGTACTCTCTTTCCACCTACTATTTACTAAAATCTATATACTCGTTACTTTTCAAATAATTTATTCAAATACAAATTTATTTTCAAACCACATTCTTTAACTATCTTTTTAAATTTTGAAAATGATAAAAAGTAGAAAATGGAAATAAAAGCAAAACCCAAAGGGCTGTTAGAATCCATTCCATCTGAGTCAATCGAATGACCTTATAAGACTAAAATACTCCCAATGACAATAGCAGAAAGAATACAACTGAAAGTTCCCGGGCATAACACTCAATAAGAAGAACACTGTCACCGGGACAATGCCCTCATATCAGCGTAGAGTACACTCATCAATTATTTCATAGGTTAAACGATAAGCTTGGGCAACATATATTTATAACTATTTAATCACATTTTGTTGCAAACACAATCTTCCAAATCGCGGTTGAGGCACTTGTTCATAAAGCTGCATTGGTTTTCAGAAACGCTGGACATGTAGCAACCATCAAGCCACGTATTATGCATTCTCAGGGACAGATAAATGTAATCACTCACTTCAATCAGATGATCGAATCCCATGACGCTTAAAAAATTCTCTGAATCCATAAGCACTGACGTCGTAGTTGAACTTGCATGTCAAACCAACAGCAATGACTTTCAGAAAGTTATCTTAAAAATTACATTTGTGATTTCTTCTGTTTAGATAAGATGTTTCCCATTCATTTATGACAATAAATTTCTAAGTCAGCTAAATGTCAAATCTCGTGAATAGTTGTCAAATTTCTAAGTTATCCTAAAAATTACATTTGTAAGTTCTTCTGATAAGATAAGATATGTTTCCCATTCATTTATGACAATAAATTTCTGAGTTAGCTAAATGTCAAATCTCGTGAACAACTAATATGCTGAGGCAAGAAATAAACCATGAGTTTATGTAAGACATGGCAAAGATGCGTGGAAACAACTTCAAATACTTACAGGTAGAACTTTCACAGAATATTTTGTGATACTTGGATCAATAACCTTTCCTTGATTAGCCGCCTGTGTAATAAGATCATTGGCTCATTACATTCAAAGACAATAGAATGTAGAACAAGGATTACATTACACAAAAAGCTAGAAACCGTGGAGATCAAAAGATTTTTGCCAGTACAGAAGAAGAAAACCTACCTTGACCCTCCCAAAGCATGGTTAAGTCAAATATTAATGAAACAAAAGTGAATTTAGCATTCAAAACAGTAAAATTAATGAAAAGTAGCAATTAAGATGTCATCAGCGAGCAGAGATCCAAAAACAGATAACACAACAAAAAGACTATCACCAAACTATGTCAAAAAGCAACAAATCAAAAAGGAAATCCAGGCAGTTTTGGGAAACTGAATTGTGTGCAGTGAGAACTTGAACCTTTTAGTCCTGTCTTATGGCTGAAATTGGTTGTCAACTCAATCTATGCAGGAGTAGAATCTGAAATAATTAAAATTCTTGAGTGTGTCTGTGACTCTGTGTGTATTATATATATGATGTCTAAGGCTTTCAACCACAGCAAATGATCAATGACATTTTCCCTTCTTTAGTGGCAGCCAAGTCTTTCAAATAATTATAGCCAATTTAAATTCGTTAACACTGCAGTATACACAAATTCAGACAAAATTTTATTACAAGAGGATGTCATTGAATCTGATCTAGTATGGTCCAAAATGATGAAAGTTTAAGGGGATGCATAAACTGACTTGTTTTCCAAATGCTTCCACGCAGCATTGTTTTCTGTTCATAATTATCAAGTTTGTGACAGATTATCATAAAGGAATTCCTCTTGGAGAGATCACATCAGAAGGAAAATTCCAGCTCATCCTAAGCCAGAAAAAATCTTATACAGTGGCTGGTGTATCATTTAAGCAACTGATTATGTCAACATAATGGTTCCAAGATGCTTTGAAAATTAAAACAATGATCCTCTAATTGAAGAGGCTCTCACATATTTATTATACTATACGGGTAATGAATAATCAAACATACCTGTTCTGGGCTGTGAAATATTTCTGTAAATGGATATTCCTTCTTCTGGCGTGTTATGCAGAATCCAGGATACTTCGGGCACTCAACCTAAGAAGCCAGCACCGAAAAATGGATAACTATGCCAAAAAATCTTCAGGTGAAAGTCAAGACATTACATTAGCAACAAAGAGATACTTTGTGGGTTTATTTCACAATGGAATGCTCATAGCACAATTGGACATCCACACAAGAAATACAAAAGTTCGCAGAGAAAAAACTCTCCCACAATCACATACAAAAGAATATTAAGTGAGGAGAAGAGAGAAATATACAAAAGATAAAATAATATGGTTTAAAGGGAATAAATGTAGCAGCACTGAATAAAACATCAGACAGTTTTATCATAAATGGCTCTCTTCTGCATATGATCAATGCAGACCACATTTTAATCAGGGTTCTCTGATCTACCATATAAAAGCAATAACTTACACGCATAAATTTAATATGTGGATCAAACTCTGCCGCAGCTTCCTCCAGCACTTTGTCAAGATGTTTGGTGAGGTTACACCTGCAGTAGTCAAAAACTTAAATGATTCACGAATTAGCACATCAATTCTATAAACCAAAATGAAGAAAGAAAGTTTATAACTTACTTGATTGTAAATGCAACAACCACAGGGTGACCCTGATGAAGGAGCTGCACAAATTCACGCTCTGATGTGAAATGAATAACTCTCGATGGTCCAAGATCCTTTGGGAAGCCAGTATAGTACCTTAGAATTTTTACAGAATGCATATTAATGGTAAAAGTGGTTGACCAACAAAAAAGACAATGTGTCTATTATGCCAAAATTTCAGAACAAGTGCACCAGTTGCATCTTGCAAATTGAGTGGCGCTAAAACACTGAGCACCACGCCAAGCATTATATTTAGCCCCCAGAAGTGGCCGAAAGAAATTCTCCCAGATAATCATATATACACATAGTTAAATGATATACACACGCACACAGGGCAAAAGTTTTACAGGAACTTCTGGCAAAGAAGAAAAAGAGTAAAAATATTAAAAAATCATCATTGCATAGGAGCAAAACCTGTACCATACGGAAAAACAGAGAAAACAGTACAAAAAAGAATAACTTTCATATACCAAAACAGCCAAAACAAAACAATAGTACCATATTCCGGATATAAATTAAACAATTAATTCCCAAAGAAAGGTGTGAAACATAAATTATACAATTTTCCAAGAACCTCATGTTCAAGAGCAAATGAAGAGAACCAAAAATACAATCATAGAAATATTCAAGCTATCTAATTGAGTTAACCAACTTCTGGCTAAACAAGTATCAAACAGATGCTCCTGGTAAAATCAGATATGCAGCATAAGCTTGGATTTAGTACATGAATTCCTGATAATAAAAAGATTTCACGAGTCAAGAACAATATACACGCACAAATTTGCACAAAGAAAAAGATACATGTACGTATTCTTGGTCTTTGTTATGTGCATTTTTTATAACATACTTGCAGGTTGCTCGAAGATTAAGCATTATCTTGTTGAGCAATGACAAGTCCTCCATCCTGCACACTTGAAAATAAAAATTGAATTTTAGGGAAACCTGCGTGAAACTCTACATATCTGATGCACTATTTTGAAAAACCAGAAGCAGTAAAATGTGACAACTGAAATTAAAACTTATAGAAAATGCCGGAAATGTCAGAAAAAATAAAAAAAAAAGAAAACTCGTTTGCTCCAGTATTTACTCTTCTACGCCTATCCCTTCTGAGTATCTCAGTGCCGTAGCACCCAGTCAACACAAATCAAATGGATGAATAAGAACGTAACGCTCCCACCAAAAGCAAAGAAGAGTTTTTTGCCCAATTCCTATTTAAATGAAAAGCTAGACCCATCTTAAGTACCGAAATCGTTCTTTCTGTGCGCGTATCAGCACCAGTTCTGTGTAGGAGGCAGCGAAAAATAAAAATAGAAAAATAGAAAAAGAAGGGAAAAGAGGATAAGACAAGAGAAGGAGAGGAGTTAGAAGACGAAGCAGAAGGAAACGTACGATCGCGGGCAGCGGATGTGCGGGCGGGGCGGGTGAACGGCCAGCGGCAGCACGAAGATTAGCGACAGTGGCTGCGCCTCTTCTACAATCTACTACGACTAAAACGCGATTCCTCGTTCCCCTCAGAGTCGTCTTATCCCACTATTTACTTTCGTTTACATATTTATATATTATTTGTAATTTTAAATGTGTATTACATTATCATGCATGACATTAAAATCATTGAACTTATTCAAGTTTTTTACATTTTGAAGAAAACTCGTATGTAAATATTTGAATAATTAATTCTTGTTATTAACATGTACAAAGTGACGATGATGTTATTCTTAGGACTTATTTGTTGTGGAATTTGTATAATAGCAATAATTATAATCGCCACAAATTAGGTGAAATTACTACTATTATTATCACGTTTTATATCCAAGAATCCCACAATAAATTAATATGCAATACAATCTCTCTTTGTCAATCAAAAGGCATTTGATAGTTGCAAATTTGCTTGTATGGACAAAGTTGCCCTTGAAAAAAAGGGCCATCTCTACTCAAGATCTATCCTCCATCGTATTCTTTTCATCCCCAAATTTAAGAATAGTTGCAACCCTACTTCAACATCAATCTTCAGCTCAAATTTATCTTAATGGGCTATTATTAAACTAATTTCTCTCACTGCAGAACACAACTCTGATCAAGCTTCCGCTAATTTTCTCCCTCTCTCGAAATTTTCTCCTCTCCTCCCCAACCTATATGTACACCCTCCGTCGTGCTGCTATTATGTATGTATACATAAACTTGAACATTTTTTCTTCAATTTTCTCTGCGTGACTTGTAATTGTGCGATGAACAGGCAAGTACTGCTACAAATTTTAGATGTACTTATAATTTTTTTTTTCAAATGAACGAATAGGTTGATGAATTGCCCAAAGAATATAATCCATTCATAGATCTTCGGTTGAAGCTTGGATTTTTAGGAATTTGGTGAGTTCTATATTGCTTAACAGTTTTTTTTTTCCAGTACTTGGCAACTAAGTTTAGTTGCCGTTTACTTCAATTGAGGTGGTTAAGTGTTTTGATTTGATTGCGTGTATTTTGTTATCAAATTTTGAAGTCTTTCTATTACTTTGTTGTTCTGATATCTATTTTGATATTCAATTGTAATTTGTCTGTGATTTCTGCTTTGCAACCTGGGCTTATTTCTTCCTATCTATACTACATGCAAAAAGTCAATTGATGCTTAAGGGTATATGTGGTTAGGTGAATATAGGAACCATTAATAGAATTTAGGCTCGTTCAAGTACAAGGCTCGACCATTTAGATGTTATGGCCAAGGTTGAACTATAGAATGGCAAGGGAAGGCATCCTTTAGATCTTATGGTTAGGGTTGAATTGTAAAATGGCAAGAGAAAGCATGCTAAGCATAATCAGGGAAAGCATCAAAGAGGCTCATAACTGATGGAGCCATCCAAGATTTACTTGAACATATGGCTTTTCTAGTTGAACTTCTTTTTACATATTCCCCTAGTTAGTTTAGAATAGTTGGACAAATGGAATCAACACACTCATTTTGAAGCAGATCATCTTCGCTTGCATTTTCCCATGTTGTTGCCTTCTTTCTCAGCCATTTTCTGACATCTTAACATTATGGCAATTACAAAACTTCCTCTCCAAAAGTACCTCAACCCTTTAATTTGTCAAGGGGGTTTGAAACATTAAAGTAGCCAAACAATTAAGCAGAATGCACAAGAAAATATAGCAAATAAGACTAGGTAGAGCTAGAAATACATAGAAGGGGGATCTCAACTTAATATTTACTCATGAGTGTATCAATCAACCAAAATAGTACATTCTCCTTTCAATTCTCTAAATATACATCAACTATTAAGATAATAAAAACTTGCAGGAACACTCCTGGCCATCACCAGTAACAAAAAAAAACCCTACTACTCCATTTCTCAATTGAGTGTTCCCAGTACAATATCAACCTCCACCCCATACCCCCTCAGTAAAAAAGAAAAAAAAAAAGAAAATAAACACTTACCAAGTATTAACAAGTTTTGTTTTGCCCATCTAGGCTCCCAAATCTCTTAATTTTTCCTCCAAGAAAAATTGAAGAGGTGAATGCAACGCAGTTGTACACGTACTATGTACTTATTTGACATACTCAATTAATACCTTAATATGATATATTAAATTGTTAATTTTGGTAAATCTAATAGTAAGAATTTATGAGATCTCCTGTATATTTATTTCTTTCCACCTTACAAAGAATGTTTATAGATATCCACATACTAATTAACTGCCCCATCCATTCATATGAGCATAAGGTTATTTAGGTGTTATATTGTTCGTTCTATCATTCCCATACTTCTTCAAAATGTTTGTAAGGTGCAATGAATCTAAGGCCATCTCCTCAATTCCCTTATGGTGGAGGTCAGATGGTGCTCCGTCTCAGATTACACAAAATCCTGACCGGTGGTTTTGCAAATATCCAAAGGGAAATAATCACAATGGCCACTTCATATGGTGGGATATGTACCAAGGGGTCCCATCACAGTATTCGTGTGGGGACAATCCATCACAGAAAGCATATTCACAGCCTTGCAATCCAAGTGCTTATGTTCATACTTCGTAGGTTTGCAAAGACTCAAAAACACATGAGACTGGATGCGTTAACCCCATAGAGCAAAGTGAAAGATCGTGTACAGGTGCCTTTGTTCATAGCTCTTTCAATGAATGGCCTAAAGCATTTAATCTTCCAAATCGTACCATGAATTCTGCAATTATATTTGGTGGCTGTCTTGGATGTGGGCGTGTTATCCTTGTTGCATTTGCTGGCCTGCTGATGGGATTGTTGGTCGAAAAGCTTATGTTCTGATTTCCTTTGTATATAACATAGTTCATGATGGTGGTTCATAAGTAATACAAGGGGATGTTGTATGACTTAACCCTTGTTTATGTTAATGCTATCTGGATAGGTTAGAACTACTAATTTCAGTGATTAAATGTAGTGATCTAATGTTTGTTTTGATTTGTTTAATGAATATATTACTGGTTGTCACAATAGTGCCTCTATGTAAATCAGCAAACATTTATGGGGTTACATTGCGCGAAGCCCATTGACTCTTGAGAAGCCCAAAAGCTCTCTCAATTACATTGCGTGCCCCCAACATGCTTCATGTTGAAATATTCTTTAGGGTTTTGCAATGCCAACGCTCCATTGCTCCAATCATCAAGGTGATATTTAGTGCCCTGATACGGTGCCAAAAACCCTTCGCAATTTGCATATCCAACATCACATAGGTAGTAGTTTCCTAACAAACAAACGATTATTGTTAAAAAAAAGGGTCTTCAAGTAAGTTTGAATTCTTTAGGTTATGTCCATGCAAGTTACACAATACAGCCTACAAAAGAGCACATACCAATGGGTACTTTGAGGCCTTTTGGCTTGTCCACAGCTATGCATAAGACCCTACTACGCATGGTCAAGCCCTCCCATCCAACCAAAATATAAATAAAATTCATGTTTCGGCTGCACACGCCCAAAACATTCACTGCAATTTCACCCTTCCTAAACCTGTAATGTGTTTTTTAGCGTGCTAGTATCCTAACCAATATGTAAGTACCATCTAGGGCTCCAAAACAACCCTATAAGGGGAGATAAACACAAAGTTCAATGAGATAGAAGGTCATAATATTTAATAGACAAGACATGTAATTGTTCGTTTAATTAAAATTACTTTAAAACATCTCCAAGTTTCGTTCATACAATCTTCATCGACGGGTTGAGGTGTGGCAAGGAGCAAGGGACTAAGCTTGATAATTGCTTTCACAAATTATTTGAAATACTTGCTAATTGTCAGACCAAATCTTTTAAAGTCATGTTTAACAATTATATTTTTCTTATGGTGTGCTAATATAGACATTAGGAATACTAATGAATTTTTCATGGTGAAGCCCTCCTATGTGTTCCATCAAATAACATAGCCTCTAAAAAGCACTCCTATCCATACGTAAATTGTTCAAACAAGCTTGATCATTGAGTTCGACAGTTTCCCTCAAGTGTTTTAACTTATCAGGAATCTTAAAAATAACACTCCACCCGATAGACTCGATTTCATCTATCACTCGATCTCCCAATATGTATACGGTAAGCATTATAAAGCAAACATAAGCAGACCATTCTTCGCAAGACAAATAGATAAATCCAAATCAAAAGTCGCATTTTAGTATTCCAATCCATGCAGTATTTCAAAAATGATCCTATTATAAACCAAGTAGTATTCATTAAAATAAAGGAATATCAATCAGAAAGCAATAGAAACACAAACATCTCAATCATAGTATGTAGTAGCCCAATTAACCATACATTTCTCCAAATATAATGATACCTGGTACCTTCATATTGTCCAACAGTGGCATACATAGATCATCAAGCAAGAAATATGCAAGGTATAAGAATAAACATCTCAGATTTTGGAACCTACAACGAGAGTGAGCATAAATTACATCACATGCAGTGCTTTTGCGTGACGAACCATCAAAGTAGTAGACAACTGACACAGAGATGAGGGTCATGACAAAAAAGAAATTGGACGTTGTCACTGAAACAAACGTGATTTGGTAGTAGCTTGGTGCAAGAAGGATAATTGTATGAGGCACCGATAGAAACACACTTAATCACCCCTATGCATTTACACTATCTTTACTTGTCGAGGTATCAAACATGTACAAAGACAACCCTACCTTCAACCTACACTCAGCATAGACAACTTTAAGTTTGAAACAACTGTCATATTCAATTTATTAGAAATTATGTTTTTCATTGGCCTACACTAAGCATAGTTAACAGTTTCCTTGGGAAAGTATCTAAAATGCCAGATTACCCAGCATTAGACAAGTAAATTTTCGTAATGGTAACTGGGTACTTCACAAGTATGAGATTTAAAAAAGAGAACCCAAAACAGCCTTCTGTTTGGGTGATGAAAGATATTAACCCATTCGTTTACATTATAGATATGGCTAAATTTAAGCATCTCAAATAACAAATTATGACTCATTACAAATGCATAGTGAGCAGTTATGGAGAAGCAACAAGGCACCAATAATAGACAACCCTTTAATGTCCAACACAATTTTGTTAATATGTGTAAAGAATTACAAAACATAGTTTCCAAACTGACGGAGGTTATGGAAGCCAAAATAAAAGGTTGAGTACTTCAAAAATGTAGAAAATTAGAATGAGGCATCCGCATATGCTACTTTAAGAATACCCGGCATTGAAATATCTGATTCAACCTAAAGATATGGAAAAAGCTAATACAAACAGTAACCAATCTCTTATTCAGTACCATATGAGCACTCGATTGTTGGACAACTCCAGCTGTTGTTGTGTAGCACACCGTTCTCTACAACTGTAGCACGTCGTCTATAGAAAGGATTTGCGCAACGACCAACCTGGAAACAAAAACAACAGACGAACCCCAATTAATCGATGGCACTATATGAACAGAAAGTGAGCAAAAAATAAATAAATAAATAAATAAAATGAATAGGCTACACTAATTTGCAAAGGTCACTTAGTAGCAATGCCAATAATCGATTCTCAATCGACTGGGTTCTTCCATGGACTCGGCAATTGAACCGTACGACAAGAGCGAGCACGGTAGGGAGGACTAGGGCTCGCAAAGAGTAAATCAGCCTTCAACAATTTTGATTTAAACTGGACTTTGAAATTGTCGAGTGGAGGACAAAAATACAATAGTTTTCCCAACAGGAAGGATGCATTTGACTTCTAAACACACAGCTAGACTTCCCATACTCCCAAATTCCTTAATCACGCCCACATACCTGAAATCAAAATAGGGTATAATACTAGCAACGGTGTTGCGCTTCTCCTTTTTCGCGGGCCAACCCGTGAAGTTAATTTTCCACATCTTCTAATACATCGAACTAAAAACCGGCTGTCTCTAAATAAAAACGTCATTAATTCACATTTCAAATTTTGGCAAATTCGTACGATAAGCCACTTGCCCTCAAGAGTGGGGGAAAAAATTATTAGAATCAAAACAGTTCCAATGCTACTTAAAAACATTGAAAGGCAACCCATTGAGAAAATTTTTTTTATTAAGAAAAAAAAACGGAAGATATTAAAGACATTTATACGTTACAAGGAGTAAAACCACGACACAAGTGAGAGATCACAATCATCTAAGCAAAATTAATAGTATTCTCTTTTCCTATTTGACTTTTACGCATTTAAATATCTAATTTCAGCAACAAAATTTTTTATCCAAAATATTTGGCAAAACCAAAACTATGATCTTTCTTTGTTTCCACCTTGTGAGCTGGGGAACTGGCAATCCACTGGAGGTGGAAACTGTTTACAGTCAGAGAGTCCAGCTTGTCAGGGGCAGCCGAGCAAGAATAGTTGAGAACATATTACTCAACTTGGGGACACAGGGCGGAATAAGAACGTCACCTGGACCTTCCCCTTTGCGCTGATCTGCATTTCCCTTTTCCCCTGCATGTCACTAGTTTCAAGATCTTCAAACGCAAGTAGGGGATTCAATAGCATGGCCAGTGTGATTTCTAATCCAGATAACAATCGTTCTGAAGGCAGCATTGATATATGACAAATGATGGCTTCTTTCCACCATTCTTGACCAGGTTCCAAATTATTGAGGGGTTATATTTCATCGTTTCTCTAGGAAAAGCTGCTGTGCAGAATCTCAAGCTGGAACAAGATTATCTTTCCTGAAACTCACTCGTTCTCGTAGTTAATACAACTATTACCAAAACTTCATAGGTAATGAGGTGTTTTCAGGGAGGCAGGAAATATATACGTGGAAAGCGGGTACTAGGATCAGGTTCTGGAAAGATTCTTCACATGAACTCCACTTCTTTCAACGCCAAAGAAGTCATACCTAAATCATGTTATTGCAGGCAAGAGTCATTATTTGCATCACAATGCCATTGTATGGATTATAGAAAAAAGTTGCGAGCTCCATTAAATTGACTATGTACAATTACATTCAGATTCAGATACAAGATTAACAGGAGATAGGACGTCGTTATGCATATAGGATTTAGGAATATAAAGTTAGAGAAAACCTTCTGCTCCTCGTAACTCTTCTTGACAAAATTCAAAACCACACCCATTAATCACCACAACAATCTGGTTGAAATGCACCCATAAAGTATTTCAACAGAATAATATCTCCAATAATCTGAAAAATTCAACAAGATATTGCCATTTCGTAAAATGAGGAGATGCAAGAAAGTTTATTGAACGTTTAGCAGATAAAATAAAATTGGTTACACTGAACACACCTACATCTCACAACTAATATTGTGAGCATGTGAAGGATCCAAATTGTAAACGTAAAGTTCAAATAAGGGGTAATTACAAGGAAACATGAATTTAATCTGTACTATGTGATGAAAAGGGGTAGAGCACTTGACTAAAACAATCAGGGTATTACCATTTACATGTTGCATTAATTTTGATAATCGATTGTAAGTGGCAAAGAGATCTGGCCACAAATTACAAAATGTTCCACTAAAAGCTTCAGCTGCGATGTTTCACAAACTAAAATTGTAAATATAAAAATATCGGGAGAAAAAGTTGTATACCTGCACATCTTTCTTGTAACAAACATAAGATCCCATCTGCAGCCTAGACACAAGTATTTGGTAGTTTATGCAGCAAACAGCTCAGAATTCCATAAGCAACTTAATCAACCTATTTGCTTTAGCTAGCTCTCCCTTCAAACAAAGTGAATGGATGAGGGAATAGAAAGAATCAAAATCTTTCAACTGCTTTGTTGCTCCATCATCACTTGCACAAACTTCTGGCGTGTTTTCTACTTCTTCAACGTCACACAATGGTGAATGAAAATCAATTCCACTGTAGATTGAAGGCATATGTTCAGTTTTTGTTTCCAAATCATATGAACCTAATGTATGGTGAGCAGAATTTCTCCCAGAAGAGAAAAACATGGATCCAACTTCATCAAGCACAGCAACAGCCTCATGAATACGTCCTCGCTCACAGAGAAAGATGAGTAGATTCTCCACTGAATCCGATTCACCTTCAGTATCTATCTTGCCTAAGAGATCAATGACTGATTGGGTTTGAAGCATCTCTCTTAAGATGCTCCGAGATTCTTCCATCCTTCCTTTGGCACACAAGCCCCTAATTAGATACATAAAACCCAAGAAATCTGGTAATAAGCCTTTGCTTTTAAACTCAAAAAATAACTTTAGAGCTCCTTCCATGTCACCTTTCTGGCAATAGCCATTGATCAGTTCGCTAATTGTAAATCCATCTGGCTTAAGATTTCTTACCCCTAAATCCTGGAAAAGCTTCATAGCTTCCTCAACTAAACTTAACTTGCAATAACCATTAATCAGTGAGTTATAGATATGAGTGCTGGGACTAAGATCCCTGGATAACATCCTGTCAAATAGCATCCTGGCATCCTGTAAAAGTCCTTCGTTAACTAAAGCATCAATAAGTGTACCATATGTAACTTCAGTGGGAAGAACATTGATTCTCTCCAGTGAATCAAACAATCTAAAAGCTTCAACCAGACAACCTTGGTGGCAAAGCCCACTCATAACAGAATTATACGTAACTATATTGAGGGCTATCCCCTTCTTCTTGGCTAAGAAACAGAGACATAACGCCTTATCAATGTGCCTTCCTTTACAGAGGACATCAATCATAATTGAGTAGTCAATAACATCCAGGTGAGGGAGGTTATTTTCTGCTCCTATCAAGAGCTCATGGGCATCCCAAACTCTACCATCATTCATCAGTCTCTTAAAAACAGTGGTAGGAATGATTATACTGCAATTCCTCCCATTCATTGTCGAGAGAAATACAAGGGCTTTTTTCACATTATGCAAAGACAAGTAATTCACTATTATCTTACGAACTCCAAGATCAAACATGCCATAAGTTTTAAGAAATGTGGTCAAAATAAGCTGAGCCAACAACTTTTTACCTTCAAAGAGAAGCGCTCTCAGAATTGAATAATAACACATGCTCGCACATGCTAATTCTTTCCTTCTCATCACCAACAATATGCTGTATGAGGCCTCAGGAAAACCCATTTTGCACAGGAAAGGAATGGCATCATTACATATAATATGCAATGTTAGAAGTGCAACGGCAATGTCCTCCATTCTGTATATCAGTTTCAAAACACCTTCAGTACCTTTTCTGTTCAATGTTGCTTCAATCAACATCATGTGCATTGTTTTATCCAAAGGTAAACCTTTCCTGATATATTCAACGAATACATTAATTGCCATGTCTACCAGGCCCCTCTTGCAGAGCCCTAAAATCATACGATTGTAACAAGCAGCTGAAGAATTTGATGTCCTCCGGAACTCATCAAATATTTCAAGCGCCTCATCCATCCTGCCTGCTTTACAATATCCATCAATAAGAGTACAGTATGTAATGGAGTTTGCTGACAAATCCATCTGTTGCAGTCCCTTATAAATTGCATAAGCATCCTCAAACAAGCCCACCATAAGCATGGCTTTTATCAGTATGTTACACATCACCGCATCCATATGGACGCCTGAAGCTTCCAGTCTCCTTTTCATTTCTAAAATCCCTGAGTTATTCTGTTCTCTAATATAGCCTTGTAATAATGTACTATATGTGACAACATCTGCAACTATGCCCCTTGAGAAATCATCCGCCTCAGATGTCCTCCCAACTTTGCATAATCCATTGATGACAGTGTTGTATGTAACGACACCAGGATTTATACCTTTCTTCTCCATCCCATCAAGCAACTGGAATACCAGATCAAAATCACCCCTTCTACAAGCTCCATCAATCAAAATGGCATAGGTAAATTCATCAGTGCCAATCCCCAACCTCTTAAGCATGCCAAAAATTGATAATGCCTCATCTAATTTCCCTTTCTTGCAAAATCCCAAAATAATTGTAGTGTAAGTAACTAAATTTGGTTCAAGTCCATCCCTTCTCATCTTGTACAAAAACCCAACAGCTTTTTCCACATTTCCTTCCTTTGAAAATCCATCTATAAGTATAGTGTAACTAATATTATCCAACTCAACTTTCCCGTCTACCATTTCTCTAAATCTTTGAAAAGCCTCAGAAATTAATCCTTCTCTAAAACACCCATATATCCAATTACTATAAAACACAACATCAAACGACAAGTTATTATTTTCCATCCAAGCAACCAAATCAGAAACCTTATCTATTTTATTTAATTTACAGTAAGCATTCAGAACAGCTGTGCAAGTAACAGTATTTGGCGTCAAAGAACCCGACTTTACAACAGTCTCATAAAACCCAACTGCAAGTTCAGGTTCCCCAATCCTCACAAAACCAGAAATCACAGAACTAAAAACATAATTATCAAAAGGGTAATTGAGTATATCATCAGACATTAATTCTAACAAATCAATCACCTTATCCATTTTCCCCATTTTGCTAAAACAGAAAATCAATAAACAAAAAGTAGTGGAAGAAGGAAAAACGCCACTGACTCTCAAAAAATCCTTCAGTAAAGAAAGTCCCTTCTCAGGGTTTTTGTTAAAAGTACAAAGACCTCGGACTAAAGAATCAAAGACTCGACTTTTATGGAAAATCTTGGACTTCCCCACGAGGGTTTTCAAGAAATCAGCTGCTTCTTCATATTTGTTTTCTTTCATCAAAGCTTTTGTATAGACTGTATGTGTCTGGGCATCAGCATTGATTTTGTTCGTGCTGAGTTGCGAGAAGACCTGAATAATAGCTTTGAACCTTTGATTCCGGGATAGGAAGAGAAGAAAACTGTTGTAATCTTTCAGAGTTGGCGTAAAACCACTTTTTAACAGTATAGAGAGGGGAAGCATTTTGGAATGATTACTGTGGGGAAAAGAAACAAGTCTTGAGGAACTTTTTAATCTTTGAGAACATCTCCCGTCGTTACCAGTACATGAAACCCGATAATAAGTACGACGTTGTAGCTCTATCAAATGGAGTTTAACTTTTGGTATTAATATCACAAAATAAAAAATAAAATAAAATCCAAATGAGCAAGAAAAGAATTTATAAAAAGAAACAAAAAAGAAAAAAAGAATTTAAAATATTCAAAATTTAGAAATTATCTTAGTACTAATTTTATTTGTAATATGTTATTTGGCACTTGAATTTTGTCATATTGCAATATTAATAACTGAGTATTGAATTATTTAAAAGATTACAGAATATAGAAAAATTACCATTATTTGAACGATAAAAAAAATTAAGCGCATTAAATCCTAATATACTTTACAAGTTTATATGCTGAAATTACACTAAATTACCAGCTCAAATCTATAAAGATACACGGTAATAAGATATGTCATGTTATACTTAAAATTTGTTTGATTAAATTTATTTAGAATATGTTGTAAATATTAAAATATTCTATAAATAAATTTTTAAAATAATTGAATCAAATAAAATTATAAAACTTAAAAAAAATTAGGAAAGACAATATTATAATTAATATAATCAAAACTGAAAAGATTTATTAAAATTTTAAAAATAAATTACAAACATATTATAAAAATTCCAACTTTTGAACTTGAAAGCTACTCTTTCCATGATGAGGATCAAAAGCCCCCACATCAAATTATGATAATTGAAGCTTCATCGTCTCAATCTGGAGATTTTTCAAAAGAAGAAATGAATAAAGCTGACTACAATCATGCTTGGAAAATCAAGAATCCAACTTCTAGAAAACCAGATAAGTTGATTGTAGAGATTTCTCCTAATGAAGCAACACTAAATTGGCAGTCAGAAAATGTTTGTGTTCAAAACAAACTCCTACAAAAGATTGCCAAGAATCAAGAATAGATTGAACAAAAGATAGATGATCAACTTGCAACATTAATTCTATCCTTAAAAGAAAGAATTAATGTGGTACACCAAGATATCATGAGATTAATCTATTCTTCACAACCGGTCCAGCATAAAGAGCAGGAAATTAATTCTCTAAAAACCCTACTAAAATCTCTTGAAGAACAATTCCAAAGAGATACAATTTTGAGCAAACCAAATTCACCAACATCCATATATCCTTTAGTCTCTCAATCATTACATGGCCTTGAAAACTTCAAAAGAATGTTCGGGGATTCATCATCATTCTTTTCTTCAGAAGAATTAAAGGAAAAAAGAAAATTTCCTAAAACCTCCAAAAGTTCAATTCATAAGAAGCCCAATGAATCACAATAGTTCATGATGGAAGGAGTTTCAACCAACAAAGAGGTGTCTCCTAATAGATCCAATCCCATCTCAGATTTCTTAAAAAAGGCTTATCAATTCAAAGATGAAAAGCCGCCACAGCCTTCTTAGCCTATTATTGCCACCCAGGAAATAAGTGATTCAAAAGATTTGTCTGATGATTTGCCACTTCAATACATGAATCAAACACCTGAATCTATTGTTGATGATGAACCAAAACCAAGTCATCGATATCAACAGACAGAAACAATTGAGCCATCATCAAACTCTAAAATGTGTTTTGCATTTGATGACATACCTCCTTCTCAATGGCAGAACAAAATCCATGAGATGATGTCATGGTGTGTGACAAAATTACAAAATCCAAATGCAACAATTCCTAGTGTTATCAGTACTTTCACAACCAAAATAACTGGATCACTCAAAGAATGGTGGTGTGCTCTTGATGAATACAGACAAATCCAGGCCAGGAATTCGCCAGATCTTGATACTTTCCTAAATTATATCCATCTTGAACTTTTAGGAGAATATCAAAGTCATCTAGACATGGAAAAAGAATAGTACTTTAAAATGAAATGTTTCTCTTTGCAAAGAAGAGATTTGAAAAAACACTTTCAAAGAATGTCCCAAAGATTTTATGTTTTTGGAGGAATAGACAATCCAAACTTGAAACAAGCTTATCTCAATTCCATTCCTAAACCATAAGGATAAGAAGCTCTCAGATTGATCGAAGCCAAGGGAAAAACCCTTTCAAACACCACCCTTAGTGAAATCTATCAATATGTTTTAAGAGCCTGAAAAATTATGCAACAATTGGTAGTTCCTAAAGGAATTTCAATAAACAAGAAAGAAGATAGGTAAGGGATGTGAAAGAAAAGATTTACAGATTAAATGTAAATCAAGAGAAAAGTGTCACTGCCTTTGAGAAATCTAAAAAATATTCTAAGAAGTTCAGAAAGCATCACCAACAATGGATGCCCAGAAGAAAAATGAGGAGGTTCTTTAGGAAAAAATCCTCAAAATCAAAAGGAAACGGTGTCATATTTGCCACAAAAGAGGCTATTGGGCAAAATAATGTCCAAACAAGAAAAGAGAAAAAATTCCAAAACAAATTGCGCAACTCACTTATTATGATGTTGACAATGATGATCTTGAGTCACTATTTTCTGAAGAAGCAGAACAAACAGAACAAACAATTTTTGCTCTTGAAGAATTTGCAGAAATAGATGAAGACCACTTCTCTGAAGGATCAGATGAATCAACAGACCAATTTTCTATTTTTGAAATCCAAATTATTAGACTTTCTCTTTCAGTACTACTTGTTTAGGAACAAATTATTCCTCAAAATTTTGATTTTCCAATCATGGTTGTTGGTCTTCTTGATATAGGAGCAACTTGCTCTATCCTCAACCCAAGGGTACTACCATCTTATTTCGGGAAAGAACACAGAGAAATATTTTAGGCAGCAAACAGTGAAACCCTCTCAACTGAGCTAATAAGTAGACCTATTAAAATTCAATTCTTTCTAGAATTATCTTATGTCCATAAATTTCTTGGTACATCTCTCCCCGGTAAAGATATTATTATTGGGTTTGATATTATCAAACATCTTTGTGAAAAAAGAGTTATACCTTGCTAAGCTTGCTACTAATACCAATCCAGTATCGGAGCTATGGATGATTTATTACCCAAGCCTTCTACCTTTTCGTCTTCATCTACTCTTAGTCCTTATCCAAACTTTAGGACTTCTAATGCCTCAAAAATAGATTCTCTTTATGAAATTACATATCTACCCAAGTCAGAAAAGGTTTGTTCAACCTCCCTTCCAATAATAAACCCATATCATACCTTTTCTAAATCTTGAACTTCATGTTCAAAAACTATAAAAAATATTATTAGTCCTCACAAAATCCAAGTTAAAGAATTTGTTGAGGCATCTGCTTTTGATCAATATTTCCTCTCAGCCATAGAAAAGGAACCAATGGTTCCTATTGAAATTCCAAAACACTTGCCAAATCTTTGGCTTTCAGAAAAATACACTCATGTCTATTTTGGAGCTATTAGATTTGCTCTTATTCTCCATGGGCGAAAAGGTCTTCCTACAACTTGTAGAATTGCTCTATTAGATACTAGGTTCTCGGATTACCAGCATGCATGTATTAGTACTGTCCTAACTACCTTAAATGCTGGGACAGTCCTTTTAACCATGTACCCAAATTTCAACATGCTAATAGCAAACCTATGTCTTCGATCAGCTTACAAGTTCAGATTTGTGGACCGGTTCCTTCAACAGTAACTTATTCTGCCACTTTGCACTATCGGAGAGTGTACAAGATACTAAATCATTCTGTTGATTTTGCTTTTCCTCAAGAGACAGATGATGCACTTCTCATCTCAGTTAATTCTAAGCATATTCCAAGTTGTACATACATTCCTCGGTAACTTTCAAGAGAGGATTTACAAAAGTTGATCCTAGAAACATTGATTACTGCTTATAAGCAAAATCACCAAGCAACCAAGGAATCAAAACCGATCCAATCTATAGAACCATCTTTTCATAAAAATGCTGATGGCACTGTAGAAATAAAGTTTAAGCAACAAAAGAACAACAGCAATATTCCCAGTTGTTTCAGCCCTACATACACAATTGAATCCACATCCACCATTTATGGATTTGATTGCAATGGATCTCCCATTTTTTGGCCAATCAATCAGAATGAAGGTCTTCAAAAAGTCCAACACGATTCCTATAGAAGACGACATTCCACAATCTCTAAAGAAGAGCCCTATGTTGTACGTTAGGACAACCATCTGGCAAATTTGATTATTTGGTCAAATACAATCCTCCACTACCAACTTCTTGGCCAACCACATATTCTGGATGGAATGACAATAATGACGAAAGCTCTTTTCAAAATTTGATCTGAAAGCTGGCTTCTAGCAAATTGGAATTCATCCTGATGATAGATATAAGACAGCATTCTATATCCCAAATGCTCATTTCTAATGGAAAGTCATGCCTGTTGGACTTAAAACTGCCCCATCTTTATTTCAAAAGGCTATGGTCAGAATCTTTGATCCTTTATTTCCAAATGCCTTGATTTACATAGATGATATTCTTCTATTCTCAGAAGACCTTACCACTCATTTACATCTTTGATGTAAATTTGAAGAATTGGTTCAAAATTTTGGAGTTATGCTGTCTCAAAAGAAAATGACAATTGTTGTCAATAAAGTGGACTTTTTAGGAATGCATATCAGAGAAAGAAGATATACTCTTTAGCCTCATATTGCATAAGAATTATTAAAACTTTCTGATGATTTATAATTAAAGCAGTAGATTCAATAATTTCTTGGAGTAATTAATTATGCTGTTGATTTCATCCCAAGACTTGCATTCATAATATGACCTCTTCAAGACACGCTAAATAAAAACCCTCCAAAATGGTCTTTTGCTTAGAAAAAGGCAATCTCTGCTATGAAATGAGTCATCTAAGACTTGCCTCCTATGCAAATCCCATCAAATGGACAAAGAATTCTTCAAATTGATGCTAGTGAAAATTTATGGGCAGCTATTCTCTTTGAACAAAAGGAGGGAAAAAGAAGGGTTTTGTGGATACAAAAGTAGAACTTTCAAAAATGCTAAATAGAATTACCATTCCACTTATAAAGAAATCCTAGCTGTTAAGAGAGGTATTGAAAAGTTCTTATTTCATCTTGTTGGACAACATTTTATTGTTGACATGGATATGACTGCATTTCCCAAAATGATTAACCTACAACTAGGAAGCTTTCCCTTAAAACAATTGTTGAGATGGTCTGAATGGTTTTCTCAATTTTCTTTTACTGTTAATCATATCAATGGAAAAAATAATGTTCTTGTTGATTTCCTCTCCAGACCAAAACTTTACCAAGAAAACATATTCCAATCATCTGTATGATTTCTTCACCCTCATCCTCAAAAGTTTTAGTATCTATTAAATTTCCACTTGAAAATCTTCCTCCTGAACTAAATGAACTCATCAAGACTAAAACTCTCCAGTCAAGAGCAAAAGAACTTATGCTCAAATATCAAAGTCTTATTGTTAGAAAATTTGGTCCCTATATATTTGGAGGTTTAGGTTTTCATCCTGACTATCCATTTTTCACTCTATTCAGTACTACAACACCATTTCATCGTATGTTCTCAAAAGAATTGTTATATATGATTTGGTACCTTCTGGAACAATGGAAAATTAGAGTGGAATTTCCTATTGAACAATCAATCAAGTGGATTGCAGAGCTTCATTGTGGGTGGTTTGATGAGTTTGGTGATAATCCATGTGCCAAAACATTTTTGGAATGGTTCTATCCATTATCCACATGGATCAAAATATTTAAAGTTCTTCAGACTCAACAACTTGGCAAGACAAACAAGGGAATTTTAGTTATTTATATCTTGTCAAGATTCAGTTCTCCTCATCTTCATGATCGTCCATTTCTTTATTCAGTCCAAGAATATGGAGTTTTCTCATATCTCCCTAATAAAGAGTTTTTTGAACATGGAACTGATATAAGAAATTTTCAAAGGACCATGGCTGAACAAAATCAATTTATCCCTCCTCAAATATGGCCAAAGTTTGAAGAAGATGCTCCTTGGGAACAAATGCCTATTGAATATGCTTTAAAGTTACAAGAAGATGCTAGAGCATATTTTGAATAGTACTATTCTGAAAAGATCAGAGTTACATCGGATAACATGAGGGGGGATTCAAAAAGATACTTCAGTCAAAATTGGCAATAGCTTGCAAGCAACAAATCTTCTCAAAGCTCATCTATCTTGAACAATACTCCTCTAATAATTTCTGAAAATCTTCCTTTAAGCGAAAAAATCCAAAGAATTGATAAAGGAAAAGATAAAGTTGATCCAAATGATCTAAATGACTCAGATGATTCGATGGCAAATTCCCAAGACCCTTATCAATTCGATCAACAATGGTGGGAAAATGCTGGCTTAGCAACAAAGCTTTTCAATTCACTTATTCAGCCCCAAGAACAATCAAAAGCCACTTATGTGTTGGGACCGTTTCATCCAAGATTCTTTTAATTATTGTCCTTTGTGTCAGTATATTTATCTTATTAATGAGTCAGTATATACCTAATGTTTAATTATTATCCTATTATTAAATAATTGTCCTGTAATAATCTTGTAAGTCGGAATGATTGTCATGTAATGAATCAGTTAGGACCCAGTATTTTAATAATTGTATGGGTAACAGTGTTTATTTTCCTCTATATAATGGGAAACTTTGTTATATTAAAGGTAGAGCGAGTTGAGCGGATGCCTTATCCTTATAATAAACAAGTTTGATGTTTCTTTTTGTTCTTAATATTATTTTCTTTATTCTCTTTCTTTATCAACTGCTCCTTGTTATTATTCTACTGCGTAAATTGCATAGCGCCCCCTGTGATATTCACAATTGGTTGATAACCCCC
This sequence comes from Jacaranda copaia, assembly GCA_014898725.1. Classification (NCBI taxonomy): domain Eukaryota; kingdom Viridiplantae; phylum Streptophyta; class Magnoliopsida; order Lamiales; family Bignoniaceae; genus Jacaranda; species Jacaranda copaia. The sequence continues at coordinate 1,553,775 of JACGDI010005690.1, forward strand.
TGCGAAATAAAAATTGACAAAAAAAACCCCTGTGTTTTTTAAAATCATGCAATGAGCACTCTTTAGAAGGTTGGTGTACTTCACGTGTAGGTATGCGCAATTTGGTATGCATTTTTATGTATAAAAAGACTATCTTGCCCTCACTTATCAATAGTTAGATTTTTTACAAAATCAACTATTCAAAAAAAATAATATAATATATTTAAAAAAAATTAATGACCCAAACCCACCCCCATGCCCCTCGTACCCTGCTCCCCCTACCCCCAAGTAGTCATGGCAGCGTAAGACACAACAGCCATGGCCTTTGTGCGGCGACCATGGCCTCTGTGCAACGACCATGGCAGCATCATAAGCAACAACCATGGCCGCCATTAACAGTGGCTAGATCTAGCCAAGTCTAGCCAGATCCGACCACTGTGCACCACTGCCATGGCAGCTTGTTGAGATAGAGGGAAGAGGGATGGGGGATGGGGGCAGGGTAGTTTTGGGGGAAGGGGTAGGATGTTATATTATATATGTTATATATAATTATATATAAATATAAATAAAAAATATATTATATATTTTTACAAAATTTATATATATTGAAAAAATGTATGTGTATATTTATTGATGTATATATGTATATATTATGTATAAATAAAAAAATTTGTTTTTTTGGTAAAAAAATATATATTTATATTTATAGATGTACATATATTTTATATGTAATTGTTAACAATATATATAATATATATTTATAGATAAATGTATATATTTATATTATATATACTATTTTAAATATTAGACATTATTTAATTTGGAATAAATAAAATAATTTTTCTATAGTATATATAAATAAAAAATACATCTGTATGTATTTATACATAAACTTATACATGTATACATATTATATATTTCAGTATAACAGAAACATATTATATCCTTTTTATAAATATTAAATATTATTTAAGTTGAAATGGACAAAAAATAATTAAAAAATTATTTAAGTAATAGATAAGATAAAAATAAATATTATTTGAATTTCAGTTTAGTTTAGGGCAATTTTATCTTTTTACTATTTGATAGACATCATACAAGAAACAAAAGACTTTTGGGTCAAGTGAGCAACTTTGAATTAAGTATAGGATTTTTTTTGCCAATTTCTATTTCGCAGAGGGTTATCAATCAATTGCGAATATCACAGGGAGTTATGCAATTTACCCTTATTCTTCTTCTCTTTCCACTATTCCATCTTGTTATTCTCAATATTTAAAATTGAGTATGCTCTACAGTTGCCTTTTAAAAAGATATTCTGCATCAGAAAAATTTTAAATTAACTTTAATGTTGAAAAATATTATAGCTACTTAACATAAAAAGATACGCTCTTATTATTATATGTTGAAATTTGTTTTGACGGAGTCATACCTTGCTCATAATGAAACATCCATCAATCTAGCATTGTCGTACTCCTGAGTCAAGAGTGTCTCATGCGTAAATTATTTAACTACAATTCCCAAAATTAAAAGTCGTACCTCAAGAATACCAAATAAATAAAATTAAATTCTTGAAAACCGGAAATGCTAGTCAAACTTAATTTTCATATAATTCAAATCAAATTTCAACATTTAAAATGTAAGAACAAGGATACCTTGTTGGGTAGATAGAATATGATTCAACTACATAAATAGATTTTTATTACATATCCAGTCAAAAAACAACACAAAAAAAGATGTCAAACCTACAAGCCTTCTCCACGCCAGGGCTATATTCTTACACTGTGAAAGGGAATACAAGGGCATTCCACCATATTATAGAAGCAATGTCAAAACTTATAAGAGGATGCGAAGAAACTGGAAGTCTCCCCCTCATGCTACTTATCTTTACATCTTTTTCAACTTATGTCATATTTTTCTGACAAAATACATCCAACGTTATGCATATTATTTCCATACAGATCCAAAGAATATCACCAAATTTGCATCTTACTGGCCAACCTATCGATCATAACTCATCGCTACGACAGGGATCCTCACCTTGTGTCCTCTGCTCCCTTTCAGCCAAATCTCGCCAAAGCTGTAAGTTCCAGTAACTGATCGAACTGTGAGGGTAACAGTTATTTTCCGCAATGCACCAGGTCTTAGAGTCATTGCCGGAGGGCTGGTTTCAATGGCCACTGCTGGTGCCATTCTTGCTGATATCACATAGGTTTCTTCCCCAGCGACGTTTTCCACAGTTCGTGTAACTGTTTGAGTTCCCACAAGATGTGAGATTGTAATGGAGGGGACATTGAGATTTGATGGATGGCCAAGAGTGTAATTGCAGGGGGTATTTGTGTAATTCTTGATTTCATGAGGATCGATTCCAGGCGTCGTGCACAAGAACCCCAAGTAGTCTTCAAATCCTAAAATCGAATCAAGCATAAAAGAAGTCCAGAAAAATGACAACCCTTTTTTTATTGAAAAAGGAAACTAGCTTAATCACTTGTGATCAAGACGTATAGCCAAGTACCATTTGACCCAGTGGCATAAGTCTCACAAATAAAGTATAAAGTCAGGGGTTTGAACCTACCGAACTCCTGGTGTGTGTATATAAATAAATAAATAAGAAAGTACATATGTTGGAAGAAAAGGAAGATTATTAACAACCTGCAGGGAAAATCAGGCCAGGATCTAGGGCTGCTCTAGGGTTGACATGGCCGCTTCCATAATCAAAAGGTGTTGCAGGGACCAGAGACAAAGTTTCAGATCCGGAATATTGTTGGGCTTGGAGAGGTCTCTCGGCCCTGTCAATGGTGGTTGATGTGGTCATCAGGGCTGATTTGATAGCAGCAGGACTCCAGTGGGGATTCTTTTGTTTCACAAGAGCAGCTATTCCGGCTATGTGAGGTGCAGCCATGCTAGTTCCGGATATCATTGCGAATCCTTCACCTGCTTCAAGCAATAAGCTGCTTAAAACTATGAACTAACTAAATAGGGGGAGAGATGTAAGAAGTGGTAAATGAACACTTACCGACATAATTCGGCTCGTCTGTCCCATTAGGTGCCCAAGCAGCCCAAATGAGTGAGCCGGGAGCTAGAATATCTGGTTTCAGGAGATCTGCATCTTGAAAACTATAATCTTTGATATTAGGTCCTCGAGCGGAGAACAAAGCTACTTGTGGTGCAGACTTATGGAGTATAGGCCTCAGACCATCCCCAATGGTTCCCACGGCCTTAAAGCTCTTTACTCGCCCAGTCCAATCTCTAGGTGTGGAGACATTGTAGTAGTCTATAAGTTCCTAAGATGCGATCAACCAAGAATGGTGGCAACAGATGAGAAATTTTATTCTTTCCCAACAGCATCTCACCTCTTGGACATATGATGTCAAACACAAAGGACAAAGAAAAACAATACTTACCATTGACTTGCTAACATCTGTGATTAAGATCCCTGGAATACCAACGGGAACAGGATCAAATTTTGTCCCTGGAGAAGCATTTTCAACTGCTAGGACGAAGCCAACCGCACCAAGACTCTTAGCAGTCTCAAAGACTTTCTTGATTGAAGCAGTGCCAACAACAAAATTAAAAGAATAACCACAGAGAAGAATGTTCCCTTGCACCAAATTTTTGTTCAAAACTTCAGGCCGCTGGCAATCAGAAGGACTATACTTGATTACCGTGGAATCCAGCAGCACGTCATTAGCTGCAACCAAGGTGAATGTTCGATTTGCATGGGTAGCAGCTGCAGGAAGAGTGGATCCAATAAAACCATATTAACTTTTCTTTTATTTAGAAAGAAAAAAGAAGAAGAAGAAGAAGAGAGAAAAAGAAATAATGAAAGAAAGAAATGAAAAAGAAGAGAAAGTACTCAGTGAAACCAACAGAACTCAATTGGAAGGCAATTGAAACAATGATAAGTAGTAAGATGAATAAATTGAGTTGAAAGCAAAGACAATATCTTATTAATTTTATCAACTGAACCAGGACTCATTCTTAATCATGGACACTTCAAAATTAAATATTAATTAGCATTATGGATGTTCACAACCAAGAAAGTCCACACAGGCTCCAGAAGCAATAATGTAAGCCGGGTTCTTCGTCTCCTCGAAGCTCTTTTGCTGTCTGTCACCCACAAAATTTTGGAATCATCCAACCAACCATTAATTATGCTTATATTTAGACTATTTTCTAAGGGGGCTTAAATCTTACGTGTAATTTCATTTTCTTCCAATAACCAGTGTATTTCACAAAGGGAGCACTCTATAGCGGCTTGAGTTCAGAAGCTCTACTCCAAAATACATAAAATGATTTATGCAGCTGGAAGACTTAGGCCTAGTGTAAACAATCGCATAAACAAGGAGACCCCCACCCCCCCACACAATATACAAATTTAAAAAAAAAAAGAAGACGAAGAAGAAGAAAAGAAAAGGATAATAGCACAAAGGTGGTGAAGTTTTAGGCATAATTTTGAACAATATTAACTCGTAAAAAGGATAGCATATGTAAGTTTCACTAATATGATGCTTAGTCTAAATAAAAGAACCAAAAGTTGGAACTATCTCTAACTTCTACACAAACTTTTGATCATTACACAGAAGAATGACAGGACAGATTTCTGAAGTCTTTCTTATGTTAGTTTAAAATTCAAATGCCTTCAAATATTCAGTTTGTATGAACTTACGTGACAAGCCAATTCCAGCTAAAACTTTTCCATTCCCCAAAGTAAGGTGATTTTTGTATCTTCGGTCATCAACTGCAGCAGCTACAGTTGCTATCCATGGGCTGTAAGACAGCAAGGTTTTGGGAAAAGGACCTCCATTTCCAGCTGCTTGTACAACAAAAACTCCAGCCTTTACAGCAGAGAGAAGCGTAGCATCAAAAGGATTTAAGTATGTGGTCTTTGTAGTAGCTGGCGGGCTGTTAGGGCCAACTGAGAGATTCAGAATATCCACACCATCATGGACAGCCTGTTAAAATGTACGGCAGCATGAGCACGCCGAATCCCATTAACTACAGAGAATAAGCATTGCCAGAATGATTACTATCAAGTTGCTACTCTTTATGATAAAATCATGTCACTAACAAAATAGTACACAGAGTATGTATAGAAATGAATTACTTGAAGCTGATCCAATCCAGGTCTCCAGGGTCAATACTCTCCAAAAATAAAGATGTCAGTGAATTGCATACTCTTAAGTAGAAGTTGATGATGGCAAACTAAGAAATATAAGTGGTAGAACTTCAATGAAGAAAATAAGGCAGTCAAGAGTCTTGCGCACAGTTCTATGTGCAAGCTAAATTTATATAATATCACACTTTCAGCTTAAGAATGTGATGTGTACACATATGCAGGTTTTTAGACTTGGAATTACATCAGACAGCTTTGGATTTTGAACTACCATAGCGCTCATAAAGTAAATATTAAGGGGAGAAAGAGATTCAAAACCGATAATTAGTTGCCGTTAAAGTAGTCAATATATGACTGACAAATGTCTGAAAAAAAGTATAAAATACTTTTGTGTTCTTGAGTCTATTCGCAAAGGCTAGATCAGTACTAGATCAAGCATAACTTGCCATCAAATCCTTCCAATTTGGACAAACAAAAAAACAATGCAACTGTATGAACTCCAACAATCCTGATAAGCACATTGGCACAAAGAAGAGCAAAACTATGCAGTAAGCAGTCAGTCTTCATGCGCATATATATCAGAAGCAAAATACGAAGCAGCTTTTAACATCGAACATAGCAGGATGCATTGTGGTATAGACAATGTCAAGGGAGATCTTAATATGAGCAAATTTCATGTGGTTTTTAAGTCACTAGTGGGAAACTGGTTGTGAGTGAGAAAGATCTCAATATGATTATAACATGTGCAAGAAACCAGATTCAGTTTGAGTGGAAACAGCCAGGGACAGTAGCCCCATCATCCTCTTCGGGATACACAAACTTTATGTTTTACAATACCTGATCAATGGCAGCAACTACATCAGCAATAAATCCACCAAATATTCTGTAGAGTGCCTTATACACAGCAATCCTACACAAAGACGAGCATGTCTACTGTTGGGCAAATGACATTATAATTGAGAACAATCTGTGACAGGTTTGAGTTCCAAAGTGCACAAAATAGCAATAGAACCTTACCTAGCGCGGGGTGCCATTCCACTTGCTCTTCCAAATTCAAATCCATGCATCCTCACTGGAATCCCGTTATTACCAGCTGCAATCGCTGCCGTATGACTGGTGAAGGATATTGCTAAAGTAAGTTGGCTAATTGCAACAAATACATTGGCAGAATCACTGCAGCAAAATTTTTACAATACAGAATAACAACTGAGACGGGGAAAAACGTTCATGTTGAAAGATATTGGTGAAGTAAGCCATGTTTACAGTCTGATAAGATCCCCAAGATGCACCTCTGAAATGCTCTGTAGAAAATTTTATCCAGTATGCAATAATCACTCAAACGAATTTATGCTCAAGCACCCAAGCTACAGATTTGATCACAAATTGCAATAAAGATAAACTTTTTTTTCAAGTCCCCGTCATGATAAGTGAACTCATCATATTGCTCAATCAATTTCCTATAGTTGAACATCCAAGCATCTAAAATAGTTGAGAGAGTGATAACAAAGAGAGGTATTATGCAACCAATTTCCACCCCTCCTGCCTAACAGGTCAAGCCTGGATCCAGCATGGAGAGAAAAAGGAAGAGAAAAGAAGTATTTAACTAATAAAAGAAAATAAGGGGAGTGCCAAGCTTGATGAGTGCAAACTATCAAGGCATAGTAACTCAAACCTTCCATGCCCATCTCCATCAAGGGGAGAATCAAAATCAATATCTGGATTAAATGCACCAGCAGTTTTAGCAGCTTCTGCAAAATGCTGAGCTCCAACAATCTTCCCATTACAGAAGTTCCTCTTTGTGTCTGGGTCAACCTCGCATTTACCTCTATACTTTGGAACAGGTCCATAAGGATCAGTGTTGTGTGTTGCAAAACTCGGATGATGAGGATAAATTCCTGAATCAACAAAGCCTATTACAATATCCTCTCCAGCTCGGTCAAACCCACCTCCAGTAGGCCATACTCCAGTTGGAAGCCCCAAAAATTGTGGAGTGTGGGTTGTTAGTTTCCTCACCTTCCAATCCCTCTCCACAGACTTCACACCAGGTGCTCGTCCAAGTATTTCTGCCTACTAATATGCTCACAGTATAAGAAATACATATAAAAAAAGAATTTTGACCATTGATAGGCTCAGCAAAAGAAAATAGAACAGGAAAGTATTGGAAAAGAATGCCACCTGCTCAGGCGAAATATGAACTGCAAATCCATTGATCAGATGATGGTAGCTATAGAGTTTCTTGTAGGTTCCTCGGTCAAACAGCATGCCCAGAAGCATGTCATGCCTCTTTTCCAGATGGTGGGCATAGGATATGACCAATTCACTGAAAGTGAACCAAGAAAGCAAAGGAAAATAAAATTTTAGTTTTCAGTTCAACAGACTTGTTTTACAGATAGTGAAGCAAGAACATTGTAACATCTTGAGAGTCATCTACTTATAGAAGAAACAAACAACGTAAGGAAATTGAGGACAATCATTTGTTTGTACTTGTGTGTGGCTAGTCACCATAAAAGCTAGGAAGCCCTCAGAGGAAGTCAACAAACATCTTAATAAACTAACCACATGCCTCAGAATATCTATACCCCAGAAAATCCTGTGGGGTCTTATGGAAGTGGACAAGAAAAATCACCATGATATTTTGCAGTTGAAAGGGATCACCTCAATATTTGACATTATTTCTCCATACCAAATGTTATTGGCAGCAAATGCATCTCCTATTTTTGGATGACATAGTCTCAAATGGAACTGAACGTCTTTAAAAATTTAGAACAATACCAACATCAGTCTACATAAACTCATCCAAAATTTGACCTGCTCGATAGCATAGATGGGGAATAACGATCACTTTAAGGAGCTTCACCTATATTGGTTTGTGGAAGAGAAAAAGACTTCAAACAAAACCCTTCAGTAGCTTTTGTGAAATGTAGTATGCTGTCTATTTCTTGTAGTGAGATTATGACAAGGCTACCTGAGTTACTAAAAAGACTAATTTACTGCTCCCCACACCCATTAAAATTTATTTTGATGCTAGAATACTGGTGCTAAATCCTCCAAGAATTAGGAATCAGCTAACAATGTATAGCCTCCCAAGGTCATGACAAAGCAATCCGTAATGAACCCCGAATAGGCCTCAAACCAAATTTTGTCACCAAGAAATTGAAATTGAAACATTAACAAACTCTTCACCAGCCCAACCGGCCAACAACAAGAAGATTGATCAGCCACAATTATGAGATCGATGGTTTGTATTAGTAGCCTGAATTTCAGTTCTAATGAAACTTGCACATGCTCAATAGCCAACCTTTTGTTTTCCTTGAGTTTGAGTCTGTATATTTTGTCAAAATGAAAAGGATTACTTAGCATCACAAAATATGGTTAAAAGACTTACTTAGTGGACTTTGGAAAGTAAATGCAAGAAAAGTTTCCATGATATTGCAGCCAAGGACACTAGTCTCTTATTAATCACTCATACATATTGCAAGTAAACTTACCACAGCTGAAGAAAAATCAATCATACTATCAGATAATATTTGTATCAAACCAAGCAAGCACCTACCACATGCTGTAAGACAGCTCCCACAAAATTAAACTAAATGAACACCAATATGGACGCATGAACAGGTAAGCAAATATCTGTCAGGGGCAACATAAAACATAGATATTTGAGCCAAATGATGTATTAAGAGCACCTGGTGACATCAATCTTCTCATCAGAATCAGAATCCACTGCAGTGGCTTCAAACCCATTGACCCCACCTCTATAGCTTATCACAGGCTCTCCTTCAAGTGTCACAATGTATATTTCTGCTTTCCCCAAAATGAGAACACCTAATAAAATTAGGACCATAAAAGAACCATTCAACTCTACCTTCCTCATTTTAGCCAATTCTCTTCCAACTCCTCAAATCCTTGCAAATCAAATCTGCTCATACAAACCCAATCAATGAATATTGAAATATTGAAAACAAAAAACCATGGCCGAAATAACAGAGTAGAAATCGAAACTGCATATGGGTATAAAGGAAACATATGAATGAACTAAAAGCCTTCTCTAAGGAAACAAATAAAAGCATCAGCGTGCGGTAGCCAGTGACTAAGCATATTTTATCACATGTTATAGATATATAGACATATATAAGAGTCACAAGAAAGAAAGAAAGAAATTACCAGCCAGATGACGAGATAAGCAATGGATGATCCAATAAGCAAAAGCTTGAAGTTCAGTTGTATATTTTGCTTGGTCCCTTTTTCGCTTTTTTGTCTCTTACTCACATTTTCTCCATGTGAATAATTTACCTGCAAACATGACTAACTACACCAACAAACTCCGCACATGACGTATAAAGAAAGCGGCAAGACCAAGCAAAGAATCAGCATAACAGTACAAGAAGATCAAATAAAATCCCATCAAATCAAAATAAAAAAACGGAAAATGAAAAAGCAAAGATCTTTACTCACATTGATCCAAGAAAAGAATAAAACCCAAAAATGCTGCACAAGAACAGTAGTTTTATTCCACTTTTTTTCACCAAGTCTTCAGTAAATTTCTGTACTTTCCACACAAGAAGCAAATATCAAGAAATGCAGCCCATCAACCATCAACATTTATTCTCCAACTTTAACTCAAGCAGAAGTATGCCAATCAAACTGAGAATAACAATTTTCTAATTTTTCTAGTTTTCCTTTTTTCTTCTTTTTTCTGGGGGGTGTGAAACTGTGAAACTGTTAAATGACTTATTGAGAGTGAGTGAAGTGGAGGTAGTTAGGGTTCGTCTGGGGGAGTGAAATATATTTATTGGGGAGGCGCCAGACAGGGGCCCGAAGATGCAGGACAAAGGATGAGTCTTGACTCTTGATGATTCCATTAAACTATTGCTTACCAGTCCAACTCCGTCGCTACGTAGATTTTGAACCGCCCTTTTCTCTCTCTTTTTCTTCTTTTCTATTTTTTCCCCCTCTTTTCTCTGTTTTCACTTTCATGGGGGTCACAAGAATAACATTTATATTGATCTTGTGACCATAGCTACGGGCTAACCTTGCCTTATGTCCCAATCCATGATGGCATTTTCAACACTACGACTTGTATGAATGCCTGAGATGTAGTGTTTTTTTCTTTTTAATTATTTGATATTTTCAGTAATGCATTAAATCTAAATGTATTTATTTAATTCTTTGTTCCCGAAGTGTTGGTGAACAAATTTATTACCAATTATTAATTTATTTTAGAAATTGAATGGATCAAATCTTAAATATACACTAGGAAGATAATTAAAGAAGAATGACGATGAATATCATGAGTTCTACTTTCATTCATCACTTATAAGCTATATGAGATGAAAGTCTTATACATAGTTTTGAACAAAAAAAAATAAAAAAATTCTTTTTTCAATTCTAACTTTTTCACTTTTATTATTACTTTTCTTTCTGCTACTTCAAAAGTTGCTACTTTAACTTCAATAATCTTTTTTATTCTTCGTCAAAACGAATGACATCTTTTTTTGAAAATCCTAGCAATTCTTAGCATGATGTATTATTGCTATTATTAAAAAAAAACATGAAATATATGTTTAATACAAATATTACAGTCTTTGCTCCAAATCTAACATATAGATTAGGTCCATTATAATTGCATAAGAATAGAAGCTTAGTCTCTCAATTCACCCTAAAATGGCTTTCCATGTCCTCATTTGGTATTTAAAATTAGATAGCCAATCCCACATACTCAAAACTCTTGAATCTCATTCTATAGATACCTTCAGAAAAACAAACTCTTGGCTGAGAGGGATTTTGGGAATGCAATATTTGAAGAGATAATTCTAAGAATAAGAACAAACCAAACATGGTTTTGGAAGAAAGATACGAAAGGCCACTACACAAGGTTGTTTTCATATAACCAATCAAAATAGGAGCTCGCCAAATGGGCCAATTAGTCATTCTCCCCAGAAGTCTAAATTCAATAGGGAATAAAGGGGCTCAAGCGGACGAGAACCCTATGAAAAAATAATAAACTAAAGATCCTTAGGCGGCTAGAGTTATCAATTGCAAGGCTTCACCTTTTATGTGAAGAATCTTGATATACACCCAACACTAATTATTTGATTTGCAAACAAGTTTAATTTAATTTTTTTTTAATTTTTTAAGTTGAAAAGAGGGAAAAAGATAAAAATAATACATTGTAATATATTTTTTTACATTGAATTCAATAAATTCCATAATAAAACAATATAATTGATCATGATCTAATTAACAGTTGTCAAACATTAAGATGATAAGTCCGTATGATCTGATTAATGATTTTTTAACTATAGAAAAGGATGAACAATGATTTCAATTGATGGCTTTAATTATGTTGGTCAAATTTTGGTTATCATAACATTATGGACCTCGAGATTAGGTTTATAGTGGGATTATGGCCCATTAATAATGTACTTAATTAAAAAGAAGAAGATGCATGCAAAGCTAAACCCTTTAAAATTAGCTTTGTAAAAAAAAAAATTAAAAAAAAACTCTACGTAGGCCATGGTGCTCATAGTCCTAGATGTATAGATAATCATATAGTTTTTATTATATAAATAGTATATGTTTAATTTTTATCTAGTAGATTTAATACATTGATGAGCTCCTTTTTTCTATTGGAAACCACAACTAAACAGAAGTATATAGCCGCTCAATTCTCAAAGTTACCTCAAAGAAACATTGACTATATTATTACTGTTTTGGGGGGGTTGACTGTTAATGAATTAACTTAAGTGTGACTTGACTTTACTATAATTTCTGTCGCAAGAGGCCAACTTTATTCCTTTACTTTTTTTTCCCAATTTTTTATTTTATTTTTATTAATACAATATATGTGTATTTTTATTTTTATTTTCCAGAAACCATTTATGTCCAATTAATTGACACAAACAAATTACAGAGTACTCTAAACTCATTTATATTATTGAAATTTGTAACCAAAATATAATTATTAACCGAGACAGGCCAGGTGCGTCGACGCAAACTGTTAAAAGATTACATTATTATTAAATAATTTTTAAATGATAATAAAATCTAATCAGATCCTGCAACATAATCATGACCGTTTGCTCAGGATTTATTTCATATATCATCAGAGACAACAACTTGAAAACATGTGACATTTTCATATTTTAAGTTACAATATTTTTGCCATACAATGAAGTTCACTGCGCATATTAGCCAATCGATAATCAAGCCCAATTTTTTTTCCCCTGTGAATTTGAAAACTTTATAACAAGAAGTAACAATTACGGGATTAAGGTCATCTGTGTAACAACTCAATTAAGATTTTCGGACATTAACCTAGAAAAAATATATATAAATTCAAAAAAATTAATATTATTACTTGTAATTTCATAGAAGTGGCCTAATATAGCCTTTTTCCGTAAAAATGAAAAAGGAATATATATGAAAAGCCACGGACTTTCTGACCAATGAAAATTTAGCATTAGTATATCATCTTAAATTTTATTTTTATTGAAAAAACAAAAAAGGAGAAAGGAGAAAGAAAACGTGTAAGTTTTATCTACAGGCAGCCGAGGAAGGTGTGAGGACATTAATTGCTGGACCCTTTGTGCTTCCTTGAATTAAAACTTCTTCATTAATTACAACATCATTTCGTGTACACTGAAAATTGGTTTAAATTACTATTTTAAAATATTAATAATGTGGCCAATATATCCTCATTTATTATCATATTATTTTGGATTTAAAAAGGAAAAAAAAAAAATTTGTTGCAAACGGTCACTTTTCTGAGATCATGTGAGGGATGCTCCCACCAGAGTTGTCGGTATGCTTGTACATGACATGTGACGCTATGACCAAACATTGTGGCGCCTAGCGAATTAAAGATTCCAAAACACGAGAGGCCATGATAACAACACAAAACAAAAGAAAGCTATACAGGGTAAATATAGGTGCATATATATATATATATATATATATATTCCTATTTACACACGCATAAAAAATTAATTAAGATTTGAATATCAAATTATGTATATAAATATAAAAATAATACTACTGAATTTATAAAAACTTGTCTATTTATACATTTCTAATGTAGATTTAGTTTTGGGCATGAATAAATTAAAATTAATATTTAGTCAAGCTCGTAAGTCCATTCATTGGCTTAAGTTGGGACAATCAGTGATCGAAAGAGACATGCAAATATAAAAGAATAAATTTGATTATGTAAAAAGATGTAACGATTTATATAAGTAACTGTAACAGTCGTGTATGTTCTTTATTTTTTTTATATACTTTTAAATTTCAAGAAATATACTTGTTCAATCATAACGTTGCCAACAATCATATTCATTTAAATATAATTTTTCAACAATTATAAATATACGCTTGGTATGATTTAAGTCCTGTTTCCTCAACACCCGACAATAATAAAGATTGCTTTTACATTATTACCAATTTTTTTCTTGCTTTTAATATATTTTTTTTCTTTTGATGGTGTATAAAGGTAAATAAATGTAATGCATATAGAAGAAGTCGCAGAATAAATTGGAGGGCCACCTCCCTAGATTAGTTGGATTCGGTGGATGTAGCAACTGGTTGAGTACTTAGTCCATGTGCATCCAACAACATTCAACACTTGAATATGAATGAAAGAAACGACACCATTTACTTCATTTGTAACCCAAAAGCAAAACCCATTTTAGGTTTTCCTACGTGAGTCTTGTGGTTCCATTAGGAAAAAGAAAACAAAAAAGTCAGAAAGTTTAAGAGTGTCCCATTAGATTTAAGGCATCATTTGATTTAGTAATAGATTAAAGAACACGGCATGAATAGTGTGCCTCACCATGCTTAAGTATTATAATTGAGGATTAATATCAAAATTCTTTTAGTCGTATCTAGTTTAACACAGTTAAAATCAATTCACGATCCAAATCATTTAATTCATTGAATGTTCAGAGTCTCAAAATTTGTTGAAATTAACTATGAGGTACATGTTCGTTTAGTGGCAATTGTCTATAAATACTTTAAATTATTTATTATTATTTTACCACATTTGTTTCGAAAATTTTACCTTTCATTCATAAAATATTGATTTAAGCTTTGGAGAATTTTGTTGGGCAAATATCATTATCTAACCATTTATGTGATTTTATGATTTTTCAATGAATCAACCTTACAATCTAATAGAACGTTACGATCGGACAAGTCAATAGTATATTGTTCATGATTTAAAAAGCACTTTTGTAAGACATAAACTGCCAAAAAAATGTTACAATATGCTTGATAATGATCAAATTACATTACTTTTTTAGCCCAAATCGAGAAATTTCTTAGATGTGATGCAAAATGAATTTTCTTCTATTTTTTTATCAAAGTTTTCTCTATAGAAAATACAAATCTGTGTTAAAAAAAGGGAAGGGAAGGGAAGGGGAGGGGAGGGGAGCCCTTAAGCTGCAATAGATAAAGGATGATTTTTTGAATTATATAATTTGAGCTCTAAAAGAAGACACCCTTGAGGTTTTATTGATACGAGCGATTAGAGTTGATTGTTTCCATTTATAATAAAAATTAAGAGTTCATTTGTAAGATCATGTTTATCCACTGAATAAAGAGAAAATTCTTTATCCAAACAGAACCAATTGTCCGAATGTGTTGGACACCTTAAGGAGCGTTGGCGCACCGCATGTGAGAAATTGAGAATGAGACGAAAACACCAAAATCATCAGACCTCAATGCATGGTCTGGATAAAATCATTGACAACGACTCCCATTTCAAATGTTCCCATTATTCTGCAACATGGGCCATCAAAGGCTGCTGTCCGACAGCAAATCCCCCTCATTCCCAAACTGACTTTTTGGTGCCGACTTCAAGTGTTAACCAAACACACCCGAATCCTTTCCTTTTTCATATCAATTAAATTATTTCTTTATTTTTTACTATTTAAAAAAGGAAGAAGACGAGGAAGCCCCAACTGTTTTGCGTGATTTGCTGGGCCAGTTGCGCCACTAGTATCACAGTCTCCTTGACTCTTTCATGCACCCATCAAGTCATGAAAAGTTCTCATCAATAATGAGAGACAAAAATAATTGTCCCTCTCTTTCTGCTAACCCAAATCCTCATCTCAAATTCTGGACTTCCTATAATTCAGGCCTCACAAACTTCCATTTGGCTCTTTAAAATTTAGCGTTGAATTGGGAAATTTTCTTCTTACAAAGATGTATAAAAGAGAATATAGATATATATATATATATATTTTTTGGTTGTCTCAAGTGAAAAGAGGTTCAAATGGCACTTCTTTTTCAAAAGGAAACTATAGGCTGGTAAACATCATGATTTAATGTAAAGAGGCATTCCATAATGTAGTCCATCTTGGGGGGAAAATGGGATGGAGAACTATTTTCCATATATGTAACTGGCGTGCGGTAGTGCTTGCAATCCACAGGGGGTTGCAAATAAGCCCATTTATATTGTCATGGTCTTCATCTCACTATCTCCGGGAATGGTGATGGTTCCGATGGAAGAACTTACAGATATTCGAGTCTGAGACCCGATTCATAAAGATTCTTTTGAATTTGGATCTTATCAATTTTGATCATGAGATTCAACAAATTAGACTTGTTATACTGATTTTAGTAACCAAATAAATAAATAAATTGGACCTAATAGATTCCTATGAGAAAGTATTAATAGCATAAAATTCATTTTTTCCAACTTTATACTTCAAAAATTCAATCATACTTCTTATTCTTCACATATGTTTATAGTATAAATTGTTATTTTACATAATGAGAGTATCATGTTTACGTTTTATATGATTATACATGTGATGTGCATATTTTTTTATTTTATATATGCATAAATATACATACATCACATAAATAATAAATGTATGCAAATTTTAAATGGATTAAATTCAATTTAGAAATATAAAACTCGAGATCCACCCTTAAGTTCCGGAATCCAAAAAAGTGTATGGGCTTAGTAATGTGTCTTTTCTTTGAGTTGAAAAAATTACCATACTTTAAAAGACAATGACAAGGAATCTTTTCTTTTTTCCCTTTCTTTCTTTATTATTTTTCTCTCGAATTATTTGCTTTAATTTTTTCTTCTATTATTTTATTTCATCTTAAAAAGAGTAATAAAATATTTACACTATAAAAATATTCGCACACTAATCAAGACATCAAAATCGTTAATTCCTGATTTATTTTATTTTATTTATATACACACGCATATCAAGAGCTCATTCAGGCTCGAATTCATGACTTTCCATACTATATAGGAGATTTATGCCATTAAACCACATACCACTAGACAAAATCATTAATTCCTGGTTGATGTCTGGGACTTGAATAACCAGGCCATAGAAGATTTTTCTCATACTGTTTTCCTATTATATTTCTCAGCTTCTCTCGTAGAAAATTTAAATTATAAGTATTTGTTTGTTTCTATCTTTCTTTTAACATATATTTTGAAGAGTGATCACATAAATGGCCACAAATTGGAACCCGCTGGGTTTAAGTTTGTTGAATTTTCTGAACTTGGACTACCTTAATACAGCAGAATTCCGACCGACTTACTCCAGTGGTCCAACCCACTAAAAAAATCCGAGCCCATTACCCGCACCGCCCAATTCAAGTAGGTTAGGGAAATTTTAAGCCTCTAAAGCAAAACATAACTACAAATGGATAAAATAATTGAAGAGTAATTGTGTATTTTTCCAAAATTAGCTTTGGTTTCAAAATGTAAATCTACCCAGATTGTTAGGACGATCTCTCTCTTGAGAGGGGCGTCAAAAATGTATTTTCATCGTTAATGTTTTTTTTTTCAAAAAAAAAAAAATCAAATAGTTTTCTATATGGTGATACAAAATATTCTTATTTGCTCCACACTTGTACGAAACTTTGCATTGAGGACCTTATGATCTCTAAATACTTGAAATTGCCACAAAAGCTGAACCGATAATCTTAAGTAAATATGTGTTTCTATAGTCATTTCCATTCATTGCAATAATTATTTACAAAACTATGAAAAAGAACTATAGAGCATTTGATTTGAATGATAAATTTGGGTGGGGTTGCAATTGCATCCTCAAATATTCACATTTCTGTTCAAAAAATTGGAAGTTGTTGTACTTTACGCATAAAATTGTGTTTGAATGGAATGATCTGAATTTAAAGAGATAATTTAAAAATAAAAATTTTAAATTATTTTAATATCAATTTGAAATTCCTTAAAAGTAGTTTGAAATGAGTAATGAAAAAAATTAAAATCTTGCAATACAAAATATTAACCTCCAAATCCTTTGAACTAAATAGTATTTATATCTTGAAATCACAAGAAGAAAAGAAATCCAAGAAACAGCATTTTTCAGAACAATACAATGAAACCACAAATTTGTTCCTTGCCTTTTAGGCTTTATGACTAAAATATTGGTGTGAAAGAGATGTCGAAGCAACACGTAGTTGTCTTATCTTATGTTTTGTTTCATGCGCAATACGAACTAAAGTGCATATGAAGCAATAATAATACTTTGTCTTATACGCACAAGTAGGACTACTTTTCATTTGCTGGTTGCTACAAGTCCATGACCATGACCATGACCATGACCATGACCATGACAAGCTAGCAAGTAGCTGTAGCTGTAGCTGTAGCTGTAGCAATAGCATTGAGTTTAGACGAATTAATATAATTTTCATCGTAATCATATTTTAGGTCTTAATCGGCTTTAAAATATAATATCAGTTAAGGTGGCATTCTGTAATTTGTTAATGTTATTGTTAATAGATTATGGAAAAGGTGAAGGCCAAAGTAGGACCATATCTATGATTAGATGGTTGACAACTGAGAAGGGCATCTGTAGTTGCAGAGTGGTGGCCCTCTCGGTCTCATGGTCAAGAACAAGTCAAGTAGAGTAGTAGGTGGGCTGCAATGGATGCGACAATTCTTTTCATCCATTTCTTCTTCTTTATTAAATAAATGTATATAATTTTCTTTTATTTTTTATTTTAAATAATATTTTATCATATATTTTAGTTTATGAATACATCGTCAACTCTAGTAAATTCCTGAATAAATATTTTTATTAAAAAAATATTTAATATGGATTATACACAATCAAACACTAGGCTGAGTATAAATTTCAGACTAACATATAATACCTCATCCCTAGTTATTTTCACTTTCTTTTTTGCTGTTTTTCCTTTAAATAAAAAAGAATGGTATAAATGGGTTGCTTTGAAAATTAGGTTGGAGTTAGAACAACTATAGATAGGGATAATTATAAAAAAAATTCTTTATTATTTGACTCATTTACAAAAATACTTTCTATCTTCTAGAATTATAAGTACCATTATTTGCACTTAGATTCATCTTATATAGTGTACCTGCTGTTAGCCGTGGTTACAAAAATTATTGACATTGGTCCGAAGAAAATTTCAAAGTTCAGTTTTGCCCACGGAGTTCTATTGAGCACACGTGCTCTTAAATTT
The DNA here is from genome assembly GCA_014898725.1 of Jacaranda copaia. Taxonomy (NCBI): domain Eukaryota; kingdom Viridiplantae; phylum Streptophyta; class Magnoliopsida; order Lamiales; family Bignoniaceae; genus Jacaranda; species Jacaranda copaia. The sequence goes on from JACGDI010005690.1 coordinate 1,572,343, forward strand.
GGGGGGGAGTAAGAGATACTAGGGCATGTTTGGTTGTAAATTGGGGTATTTTGATAAAATAATTTTTGAAAAGTGGAATTGGAGAACATGAAGATTGTTTGTTTGAATTTTGGGTGATAAATAAAGAATTAATTGAAAGAAAATTATTTGTTTGTTTGTTTGTTTGTATTTTGGGAGGGATAAAATGTCACATCAATAACTTTTTTATTGGATTGATTGGTGAAATGAATATTTGAAAATTATTTATATATGTGTATATAGAAATTGAATGAATAGTAATATGTGTATATATTTATAATGATGAGACAGTAATTAGAACTTTGGGAAATAATTTGAGAGTGTGAATAGTAAGGATATTTTGGAGAATAATTTTTGTATTTTGGAAGTGGGATTAAAAAATGTATAGTGTTTGTTTATTTAAATTTTGGGAATTAAAAAACAAATTGGGAGTTTGCAACCAAACAAGACCTTAGTCATTGGTGCAAGCAAGTACTCCATGGCCAATCAAGTAAATCACTTTGTCCTTTATTGTATTTTGTATTTTATTTTTTATTTTAATTTTATGTGTATATATTAAGTGTATCTGATTTTCAACTAATTATTTTTATAAAAAATTATTTCAATCACATATTATATATTTATAAAATGAAATGAAATAAAATAAAATATGATACATAATTGAAATAGATGGTTTAAACCCAAGTAAACTAACTCCCTTTGTTGCATCCACCTCATTCTTTTAGGACTGTTCGCTTCAATGGATGTGGGGGGATGAAAGCCCACATCCAACACAATTCAATGTTCACTCTATTTGACGAAAATTCAGTGGATGGGGGGAAGGCCTAGTATTGTAGAGACAATTTGCATGTAGAATCTAGCCAATTACCAGGCATGGAAAAATTCTTCATAGACCGTTTTGTAGGATGAGAAATTAAATTATTCTTAAATTCTTATGTTGTAGCAACATAATAAATATTTAATTGCGACGTAAAATATTCAATATCGTCACCATTTAAACTTTTAAAATGGTACTATAGCTTAAAAGAGCCTTCTGCCATAGTGTCAATCAAATAGTTTCAATTTTTAATTTAGTATTATTCAGACAAGCAACCTAAATTATTACATTCATAAACTCACATAAGTACAAGGTAAAATTAGCTAGATTGTGGAAATATTTGACCGATCTAGTCTCAAAATTTGCATATAATATTCCAACAAAATAATAAATATCTTATTATAAAAAATATCTATTTTATTTATAATTTTTTATTCAAGAACATTTTAGTCATTTAAAATTTATTCTAATATTATTATCTATCATAAACAATCAATACAATAATCCACATCTATCATTCATCTCATCCCACAAAATAAATATAATTTAAAAATTTAAAAATTATCCTAATCCTTAATTCCATATCTCATTTCATTCCATCATTCTAAATCTCATATCACAAATTAAACAGTTGTTTAAAGAAAAATCTTTACTAGCTTGCAATAGATCGGCGTTTTAGTGGAAGGAGAAAGGGAAAAAGCGCATTTGTCGTTTCTTATTGATTTGTGGCACTGTTTGACATTTTGAATTGAATCCCATATATAGGGTGTACATGTAAGTCTTCGAATGAGTTTATAAGATATTAAAAAATATTTGATAATATTTTTTTTAAAAAAAGAACTTAAAGTTCTTAAAATAAGATGTTAGAACGTATAAATTATTTTTAAAAAAGTAAAAAGTACTTAATTTATTTTGAAAATCTTAACAAGTTAGCTTAATTTTAATCAGCTTAATTACAAAAATACTATTACTAACATCTTATAAGTTTCAAAATGTTATTTTATTCAAACACTTTAAAAACTTGTTTCGAAAAAAAAGATTTAACATCTTATAAACCCTGAAAACATCTTATAAGATGTAGGAGCCTATAAGAAGTTTAGTCAGACACCCTCTTAATTTGTCCTAATAAATTAAAACTTCATCTCTAGATAATACCACTACTTAATATAAGCTTCAAATATATTTTATAAGTCATAAAGCTTATAAAATTGGGAACATATTGATTTAACATTAAATTCTCATATTTCAAACAGATCAATTGGGAGTTCAAACCATAAAATAATTGGGAACGAAACAATTAGTCCCTTGAAAAACATTTAATATTATTTTTATTTATGCATCGTAATAAAATTTACCTCCATTTAACTTATTTAATAGTCATGGAGGCATCGTCAACCATTTTCATGGAAATTCAAAATAAACTATGTTCCTATAAGCAACCACCACATGATTATCACTAATTAGCTATTTTTTCCCCCAAAAACAACCAATGTGAGATTATATAAAATAAAATTATAAGTTTTAACAGTAGTAAACAAGTGTTATGATTCCCTTACCCACTGCACCAAATACCCACTTTCTTCAACATGAATACTGCTAATTTAGTGGTTCTAATCCCAACAACAAGTTTTAAACAATCTGCAAATTGAAAATAACCACTTATTTTCTAATACAAGTAATGTCACTAAGGGCAAAGCCAAATTCAATTAAATGATTGCAACTATATTATTGTATAATTATTTTTAGACTTTAACAAGAAAAATACTGGACATATAGGATATTGTTTTCTTGAATATGCATGATCTTATTGGAAAATATTTTCTTTCCTCGAGCATGAGATCCAAATGATTCAAGCATCATGATTGGTTTACAAGATTATTGGCTCTAAGGAATAAATAGTAGTTGTTTATTGGAAAAATATTTCAGGAGAGGTGGAAGCACTCTAGATTATTTGGAATTTGATCCAACATTTTTGGCTTGCATCGTGTGTGATGTGTTTTACAGTGGATACAATAAGTACAAGACATGGACATGTGATGAATTTAAATTCTGGGTTTGTTACGTACCATTTTAACTTTTAAGCATGGGCATGGGGTTGAGAGTATGGTATTGCAATAATTTTGATATGATGTATTTTGTTCTATATAATTAATTAAAACAAATGATTAGATATTATTGTAATTGGCATAATTAACATAATTAATTATTAATTAATTTAGGATGGATGCCAATTTTGGTTAGTATCCAAAGATTAATTGTGGTGATGTAATAGAGGAAGAAAATTGGTTAAGTAATTCTTGTTGAGTTGTCCCACATGGAATGCTTAAGAAAGTGGAAACTTACTTGGATATTATAAAATCAAGTGGAGAAGTTGAAGGGTTGGAATAACCTTTCACTTGTCCCACATTGGTTTTATAAACTAGTATGGATTAGTTTATATTGAACTCAAGTAAGAATACTTGATAAAATGTTCTTTAAGGGGTTCATATAAGTGAACCACACGAGCGTCACCACCGCTCGGCCTAGCTCTAGGTCACAGGCGTTAGGGCAAATGTCTCAATCTCAGTCTTATCTCAGATAAGATAATCCAATCGGACAAGGGCTGACTCAGTCAAAACTTGTTGGATTAGTCTAATATGATCAGACTAAATCAAATCTTTGAAGATTAAAATGGGCGTGTGATGTGTGTGGGACACATGGCGTGGGATTAAGATTAAGCGGGATTTGGCAAAAGGACGTGGGACACGTGGCGTGATACTGGTAGACGTGTGTGGCTAACGTGGCAGAATATTATTGGCTGGGTGACGTGTTAGAGGCCATTAACTAGCGGACTCTAACCCTAATTCTGCCTATAAATAGACTGCCTCTGGTAGTCTTAAAAAATACAGCATTTGCCTCTCAACACGCCTAAGCATTTTGCATCTTCCCACTTTCTTGCTCTCTCTCAAGAATCCTTCCCTTCTCTTCCCAAAAGTATTCCCTATCCTGAATTTAGATATATACGCCTATCTCATTCTTATTTGGCGACGAAGTACTATTTGAGGTGAACGAGAAGGAGTGCACCTGATCGTTCTGGACCTTCTCATCCTAGAAGGAGTTGCGCTGTACCTATTGCACTGGTGAGTCGGGGCACTCATTTCTTCAAGGCAAATAGAATTTCTCTGTGATTTAGTTGTCTGATTGATTCTGTTACTATACAGAATCCTTAATATAAGTTTATTTTTAAATTTGGTGTTTACTTTAGATAAAACTGGCAGCATACTTTATTGCTTTTATTGCCTCGATTGATATATGAATTTTGGCTTTTTTTGAACTTGTATCTAATTAAATTATTGCTTAAATTCTGATTTGCCTTGAATTTGACGTATATTTCTAAACACGCATGTTGTATGTTTAATTTTGATGATGCATGTTAAATCTGATATCACATGCTTGATTTGAATCTCATATTAATAAAAATGCATGTACTGACTCAATTGTGATTATCTATTCTAATTTCTGATAATCTGAGTTGCATATTTATTTGCATATTGGTATATCCTACTGTGACTTTATTTACAATAATCTTGAAGAAACAAGATTTTTTCATGTGTTTTTATCTGCTAAAATTCTAATTAGATATCTTATCTAAGAATCTTGCATGATATTTCTAAGTAGATATCCTATTTAGGAATTCAGCCTAAATATTCTTCTTTAGGATTTATTTTGTAACCAATCATGGCTACAAGTTCTAGTGCTGTTGGTGAAGTTGTGTTAGCAACAGTTGACCTTTTCGGCCTTCCAAAAAATTTCTTGGGTCAGTTTTTTAAGCGTTGGCAATAGCGCATGAAAATCTGACTAACGATGAAAGGTCTTCTTTCGTTGATTCAATTAACCATGCCAGAACCAACTGAAATTGATCCCAAGATTAAGGAAATAGCCGATTGGAAAATGAAGGATCAGATTGTTCGAAAGTGATTTTATCAGCTTTGTATGATACACTCTTTGATGTGTATTGTTCTAATTCCTATTCGGCTAAGTCTTTATGGGACGAATTGGATAAGAAATATAATACTGAAGAGCAAGGGCTCAAAAAGTATTAGGTTTCAAAATTCTTGAAGTATCAGATGGTTGAGGGCAAGTCTGTATCTGAACAGACACATGAATTGATCAATCTAAAGCATTCCCTAGCTGATGCTGAGATGAAACTCCCTAAGAAATTTATGGTGATGTCAATTGTCGATAAGTTCCCTAAGTATTGGGAAGGCTTCAGCATGACTCTAAAGCATTAGAAAGGAAAATTAACTTTAGATGATTTAATAATTGCCATAAGCATAGAAGAGGAACATAGAAATTAATCACACAATGTTCCTATTGAATATATTCCTAAGGCAAATGTGATAGTGGGAAAAAAGAAAGTTAACTTGAACTCAAACTCTAAAACCATTGATAAAGAAAAAGCCAAAATAAGTAAGAAATCAAAGGCTAACAGGCCATGCTGGAATTATGGACAAAAAGAGCATTAGGCTGAGGAGTGTCCCTCCAAGAAGGCCAAGGCTAAAGCCCAGTCTGCTAGACCAGTTGTCAACATGATTGTTGGAGACACTAGCAAAGCTGGAGTTCTTGGTGCATCCATTGACGAGTACATATCTTTTAAACCCGAATTATTCTCTATCTATGAACCATATGATTGGCTGATAGACACTGATGCTAATGTGCACGTTTGTGTTGATAAATCATTGTTTGTATCTTATCAGCCTATTAGTGGAAGGACTGTGATGATTGAAAACTCAAGTGTAGCCAAAGTGTTTGGGATAGGACGCGTGAACCTGAAATTTCCTTCGAAACACATACTATCTCTGCAAAGGGTGTATAATGTCCCAGCAGTTTGAAGAAATATAATAAGTGGTTCTGTAATAGTTAGAGAGGGTTTTGAGATTTCCTTCAAATCAAATAAAGTTGCAATTTTATGTTATGGAACTTTTATTTGTAAAGGTTATCTTTCTGATGGTTTGTTTAAATTGCGAGAACATTCTTTATTCAAATAAAGTTGATGTTTCTAATTCTCTTATCATAAATGTTTTTGAGAAATTTTCTATTTGGCATAGTCGTTTAGAACACTTAAATTTTGGTTCTGTCAAACGTATGATGAACATAAATTTAATTCCTAAACACGAAATTGAATGAGGTCATAAATGTCAAATATGTGCTGAAGCTATGCAAGTGAGAAAGCCTTACCATTCGGTTGAAAGGCAAACTGAAATTCTTGACTTAGTGCATATAGATATTTGTGAGCTCAATGAAGTCTTAACAAAATTCATTAAAAGATACTTTATCACTTTTATAGATGATAGCAGCAGATATTGTTATGTTTATTTACTAAAACATAAAGATGAAGCACTAGAAAAGTTCATTACGTTTAAAAATGAAGCCGAAACATAAACTAGTAGAAAACTTAAACGGTTAAGGTCAGATAGGGGCGAAGAATATGAGTTCAACCTATTTCATGAATATTGTCGGAATTTTGGCATAGTTCATGAAGAAACAACCCCTTATTCTCCCGCTTCGAATGGGGTAGTTGAATGAAAGAATAGAATATTCATAGACATAATTAATAGTCTGCTTTTAAATTCTGGATTGCCTAAGTACATGTGGGGGGAAGCTATGAATATGGCTTGCCATATTATGAATAGAGTTCCCCTGAAATATAAAGAAAATACTTTATTTGAATTCTGAAAATGCAGGAAATCTAGTCTAAAGTACTTCCAAGTGTGGGGGTGTCTTGCAAAAGTATTAGTCCCTGAACATAAGAAGAAGAAGCTAGGTCCTAAGACTGTTGATGCAGTTTTTCTAGGCTATGTGAAAACATCTTATGCTATGAGATTTCTGGTTATTAAATCAGAGATTTTGGGCAGAGTTGTGAATATTATAGTTGAATTTCGTGATGCTACGTTCTTTAAGAACGTGTTTCCCGTGAAAACTGGGATACCTCCAAATGTTTCTTTAGATTCAACCATAGAGTCTGCATTGATTTCAAATCATGTGGAAAAGATGACAAATGTGGGGGGTGGTCCTAGGAGTAGCACAATTCCAGAAGAATTGGATGAACTTAGACGGAGTAAAAGGGCTAGAATCACTAAGGACTTTAGAAGTGACTTTGTTACTTAAAATGTCGAGGGTGATCTATTACCTTCAAGGATGCTATGGCTTCCTTTGAGACTAAGCATTGGAAGGAAGCCATTAAGAGTGAGATGGATTCTATTGTCTCAAATGAGACATGGGAATTAGTCGATTTCCCTCTATAGTGTACTATTATAGGTAGCAAGTGAATCTTCAAAAAGAAACTGAAATCTGACAGAACTGTTGACAAGTTTAAAGTCAGGCTAGTTGCCAAAGGGTTTAAGCAAAAAGAGGGAATAGATTACTTCAACACCTACTCCCCAGTTGCTCGTTTGACTACAATTCGAGTGCTTATAGCACTGGCTTCCATATATGATTATCCTATTCACTAGATGGATGTAAAAACAGCCTTTCTGTATGGTGATCTTGAGGAAGAAATCTATATGGATCAGCCAGAGGGATTTGTAGCTTCTGGAAACGAGCGAAAAGTTTGCAAGCTTGTTAAATCACTTTATGGTTTGAAACAAGCTCCTAAACAATAGCATGAAAAGTTTGACAAAACCATATTGTCATTTAGCTTCATAGTTAACGATAGTGACAAGTGTGTCTACTGCAAAGTTAAAGGTGATAACTATATTGTGTTATGCCTGTATGTAGATGACATTCTCTTAATAGATTCCAACACTGAGATTATCAATGAGATTAAGTATTTTTTAAAGAAGAAGTTTGAAATGAAAGATATGGGTGTTGCAGATATGATTCTTGAACTTAAGTTGACTCGTTCAACTGAGGGTATAACAATTTCTCAATCTCACTATGTTGAGAAGATAGTTGAGAAATATGACTATAAACAAAGTAGAATCGCTAAAACATCATATGATCCTTCAGTAGCTCTCTTTAAGAATGAAATTGGTGTACTAGTGTCTCAATTGAGATATTCTCAAATAATTGGTAGCTTGCAGTATCTTGTAAACGGGTCGAGACCAGATATCTCATTTGTGGTTTCCAAACTTGCTAGATACACAAGTTGTCCCGATCAAACCCATTGGGAGGCTTTGGATAGGGTACTTTAGTATCTAAAGGGCTCAGTTTCACTAGCCTTGCACTACAAGAGATTTCCTGTAGTGCTGGAAGGATATAGTAATGCTAGCTGGATAGCTAAAAACTTTAGAAGTAATGGGTGTACAGGGTATGTATTTACCTTGGGTGGGAGCGATGTCTCTTGGAAGTTTACCAAACAAACTTTGGTAACTCGATCAACTTTTGAGGTTGAGTTGTGCGCTTTGGACACCACTGGGACAGAGGCAGAATGGCTGTATGGGTTGATGGTTCAATTGCCCATGGTGACCAAACCTCTTCTGGGAATTGCTGTACATTGTGATAACCAAACCACAATTGCAAAGATTAGAAGTTCAAAGTTCAATCAAAAGACCAAAAGATACATCTAAGTTAGATTAAAGTCTATAAGGGAGTTAGTGTCTGAAAGGGTCATAGTAATTAATTTTGTTGGATCTAAAGACAATATTGCTGACCCTTTAACTAAAGGACTTGACTTGTCCTCAGTTCATAAATTCAGGTTGGGGATGGGACTGCAAATCCATCAGTGATATACCTACAATGGCAACCCAACCTACCAAGTGATGATCTCACAAGGTAGGTTCAATGTGGTATAAACAAGCTGTTGACTATATTAAGATGCACTCAAAATTAGTTGATACTTCGTATTTAGTGTGTCTCCCCTAAATACCTGGTAAGTGTTGATTACTGCTAGGTTAGTAATAGTTTAACTCTGAATGGGGTCAAGTAATTTGGACGAGATGCTGGTAGTGCATTCCTAGAGATGCCCAACTAAATGAATGTAGTCCTTTGGCCGGGACTAAAGGAATTGGGTTGTTCCTTGACAAACATTCATAACTCAGGATCGGGACACATGAACTTAATGTGTCAACCCTAAAGATCAGTACATAGCTTTTAGCTCGTTGTTATTGATGGACGCAATCACAATCACAGGAACAAATTCAAAGCTTAGATCCATTTGTCCTGATGGTGACAGAAGTCGGATAACTTAAGGAGTGGTTCAAATCAAAAGGTACCATTTCTGAAAGTGAGCTATGATTGAATCGGATAGGCACTATCTATAGATTTGTGAGGGAATATTGTAATTGGCACAATTAGCATAATTAATTGTTAATTAACTTTGGATGGATGCTAATTTTGGTTGGAATTCGAAGATTAATCGTGGTGATACAATAGAGGAAGGAAATTGGTTAAGTGATTATTGTTGAGTTGTCCCACATAGAATGCTTGAGAAAGTGAAGACTTACTTGGACATTATAAAATCAAGTGGAGAAGTTGAAGGGTTATTCCAACTCTTCACTTGTCCCACATTGGTTTTATAAACTAGCGTGGATTAGTTTATATTGAACTCAAGTAAGAATGCTTGATAAAGTGTTTTTTAAGTGGTTCATATGAGTGGGCCACACGCGCGCCGCCGCTGCTACCCAACCCGGCTTTGGCTCTAGGTCTGGATCGCAGGCACGGGTGTTAGGGCGTATGTCTCAATCTTATCTTTTTGGGACAAATTCAATTTGAATTTTTTAAACTTAACTTGGATCAGATAAGATAATCCAATTAGATAAGGACTGACTCGATCAAGACTCGTTGGGTTAGTTTGATCCGATCAGACTAAATCAAATCTTTGAAGATTAAGATGAGATTTCGCCAGATTGATAGAGATTAAGCAGGATTTGACAAAAGGACGTAGGACACATAGTGTTATACTGATGGACGTGTGACGTGTGTGGGACATGTGGCGTGATACTGATAGATGTGTATGGCTAACGTGGCAGAATATTATTGGTTGGGTGACATGTTAGAGCCCATTAATTGTCGGACTCCAACCCTAATCCTGTCTATAAATAGACTGCCTCTGGCAGTCTTCAAAAATACAGCATTCGCTTCTCAACACACTTAAGCATCCTGCTTCTGCCTACTTTCTTACTCTCTCTCAAGAATCCTTTCCTTCTCTTCTCAAAAGTATTTCCTATCTCGAATTTAGATATATACGTCTATCTTATTCTTATTTGGCGACGGAGTACTGTTCAAGGTGAACGAGAAGGAGTGCACCTGATCATTCTGGACCATCTCATCCTGGAAGGAGCTGCGCTGTACCTATTGTACTGGTGAGTTGGGGCGCTCGTTTCTTCAAGGCAAACAGAATTTTTCTATGATTTGGTTGTTCGATTGATTCTGTTACGATACAAAATCCTTAAGATAAAGTTTATTTTTAAATTTGGTATTTACTTTAGATAAAACTGACAACATGCTTTATTGTTTTTATTGCCTTTGTTGATATATGAATTTTGGCTTTTCCTGGACTAGCATCTGATTAAATTATTGCTTAAATTTTGATTTGCCTTGAATTTGACGTATATTTCTGAACATGCATGTTGTATGTTTAATTTTGACGACGCATGTTAAATTTGATATCGCATGCTTGATTTGAATCTCATATTGATAAAAACGCACGTACTGATTCAATTGTGATTATTTGTTCCAATTCCTGATAATTTGATTTGCATATTTATTTGCATGTTTGTATATCCTGTTGCGAATTTATTTACAACAGATATTTCGGTGCTCATTTTTAGAGTAAAATGGTATGAATATTCTAGATTAAAATTATATTAATTATATGTTAATCATCAAATCACTCGCACTACAAGTATCCTAGTCTAGTGATTTATGGATTAAATTTTATTTAGTCGATTTATTTAATCTTAATTTTTTTTCTCACATGTCCCACTTATTTAAGGGTCTTTCGAATCAGTTTTACTATTTTATGTGCTTTTAAGGATTTAATTTTTATTTTGAACTTGATCAATATCTAGAAATTGTTTGTACAACTTTAACCTTATTAAATTGTCACCATTTTTATTTTGAGTTGGACTGAGATTGGTGTGGGGAACGTCTCAACAATTTTGACCATAACAATTTGATGTTGAATCTTTAAAAAACAATAAAAAATTTAAATGAATATTATTATTAGGCTTATGAAAGCCGTGGTTGAAATTTCTTGATATCGTAACGTTGCTAAACAAAAAAATAATAATAACAAAAATAATAAATTGTTTTGGATATAAAACTCTCGTTTTAAAATTAATATTAAAAAATAGGAAGATCCAATTTGAATGCATTTTGTTTGCGCTAATAGAAAATCAGACGAACCAAAAAGCATGGAATTCTGCGACTCACTAACAGGAGATCTTAACGGCGATGGGGTCCAATTGATTCACCATTAAGTGGCAACGGTAGCGGGCAGGAACACAAGAACAAGATCCATCTTTTCTACAAAAGGAATAATTTTGCGTCGAAAGTGACCAAAAATCAACTGTGTAACTCATTAGAGTTGGCCACGCAAAAAAAGATATTTAGCTCCCAATAATTGATAGTTTTCAAGAATTAAGACCCAAGGTAATGTAGTTATTTCGCTAAATTTAGCCATAAATCAGGTATTTTATCATATTCTATACACACACACACACACACACATATATATATATATGTGGAATAAGCAAACATACCATATGGTATTAATATATAGGCATGATAATTCAAGTTAACGTATGTTTGCACGCGCAGCGTGCTTAACCAAGAAACTAGTTATGTTACCACATTTTTGTTGTATTATAAGATTTTAAATTTGGATGATAAATTGGAAATAAAAAAATGTATAGATTCTCAGCAATGCAATTGTTAAGAATATAATAATTATTACGGGGCTCAAGCCTGAGTTTATATAATCATAAAATTTTAATTAAATAACTTATACAATCTGAACTAGATCAAAATAATTGTATTAATTTGTGTAGTTGGAATAATAAACGATTAGTAAAAGGACGAGCAATACAGATTTTTCAGGGCAACACATCCATATGGATATGCATCGAATATTTCTTTTTCTTTTCACATAGTTAGGCTACAGATTGAAAATTGAATTTACGCAAAATTGCAACTAAATGTTACAGCCCAATATTGAGTGACCCACCTTGGAAACAAAAGTGCAAGAGGCCAAACGCTCCCCAATTCAGAATTAGCTTTTTTCTCTACTCTCCGGCAAAAACAAACATATTATTATTTCTTCTCTTTGTCGTCTCTGGTAGCAATGTAAATACAAGGAAATATACTTTAATTAAGAGAAAAGCATGCATTGGTTGGATAGATAATCGCCAAAGCATATATTGTTCACCTTCCACTTCCTGTCTCTTTTTCGCTGAAATTCCACCCTTTCCAGGCTCCCCCTACCTGCAATTTCTCTCTCCACAATTTCTGCCTCTTTAACTTGTAAAATTTTCTTGAATTTTTTGCAGCCAAAACCTTTGTCTGAGCATTTCATTTCTTCCCAATTGCACATACTCTGCCAGTAAATTCATATTTTTTAGCTTTAAAAGTTTATCTCCTCCCCCCCTCCGGTTTTCATTCCAAAAGGGTCTGCAAAAATCCGATTAATTTGCGAAAAAGATGATCTTGATGGGTTTAGGGCAACTAGGTGTTCGCAAATTCCAACACAAATTCTCAGTTAATAACCCAAAGGATTGCATTTTTCTGACCTTTTAGGCAGACGGCCTCTAAAATTCGAATTTTTGTTGAATAAAGAAGATCTTGATGGGGTTTATTAAGGCTAAGGCAGGTCTGAGAGAATATCAGCTGGGTTGAACGAAACGAGAGGAAGGAAAAAATAAGCCGTAAAAAAAAGAAAAGGATAACCTGTTCCAATAGAAACTACAATGTCTGAAACGGCCTCGTGTTCAGTAGGTTCACGTCACTTTGGTGATCTTAGAGGGGTCCAATGGCGCGTAGATTTGGGGATTTTGCCATCTCCTCCTGCCTCCATCGATGATCTTCGTCGGGTTACTGCCAATTCTCGTAGAAGGTAATACTGTTGATTCTTTATTTGGATATATTTTTGGCTTAAGTTTTCTTTTTCTTTTCATTATTATATTCAGCATCAAGATCGAAAATTTTGCTGGTTTAGTTGCTTCCTTTGTCTCTATGATATTTTTTAGATAGTTTTGGTGAGTCTCTTAGTTTATTTCGGCATGATGTGTTTTCATTGATTTTTGTGTTTTGAGGTTGAATATGGAGCGATAAACTAAAAATTTCAATTACTGATATTTTATTGTATTTTTTGATAATTATTCTTAGGTGAGGTAGTTTTATTATTCCATAAATTAATAAGTTCAAAGAACTTTTGGATATCTTCAATTCATTACCACATGACTACCAATACATATTACAAGAGAAGTTAGAAATTTAACTGCTTGTTCTAAACTTATAGTATATGTAGACTTAGATTCATTGCCAATAAAATGAAAAAAAAAAAAAAGGTAATACTTAATTCTTTTGTTAATTTGATTATTTCTGGTCTGCAAGGATATATTTGATGTCTATCAAATTTTACTTGAACTTTCTCGCTTATGTATCTTTCTCATATATAATGTGGAGACCTGTTCTAACAAAGAAAAAGAAAAGTGAATGATGCCTATAATAATTGAATTGTGAAAATATCTAAACAATGGGTTCGAAAAATGAAAAAGAAACTGAATATTTCATTTTATATTTGTAATTTGTCCTGCTGCTTGCAGGTTGCTGTGACAGAAAACTGTTATTTCTCCACCATTCTTAACTCTAGAGTCTAGACAAGTTTCCTTCGCATTTTCTTATTTCTCTCTCTCCTTTCCTCTTTTATTTTTTGGTTCCACCAATATGTAGCAATCTAAGTTTACTAAATTGCTTTTTACTTCATAATAAAATCCCATATATTAGTAATTAATAGGTTCCCTTTTGTTCAAAAACACACATACACACATATAAACACTTAGAGAGATACTAGTGAATTGTGATTCGATTCGGAACTGACTATCATTTTTGTTAAAAGAAGTCTTTGAAAGTTACCTGTGGTGGCCATGAATTAGGCTGTTGTTTGGATTGGTTTTGAAGGTTTTGATTCCCAATTCTGAATTTTGTTTAAGTACTACTGAAAGGGTGACAATTATTTGAGGTGGAGGGTTTGAGGATTCTGATTGTTTGGATAGAGTTTGAATTTGTAGTACAGTGAGTTGGATTCAGAGTCTGAATGAGTGACCGTTAGCCGATCATTTGGGGTCGAATTGCAGAACATGGTTCATTGCAATAGTCAATGTTGCCCTCCATCCGTTGGAACCCAACCGTGGGAGGCCTTGGCCTGATAATGGAAATTTATTTTCAAACTAATGTGAAATAGATAGAAACCATTTGTTAATAACTGTAGAGATGCATGCACAACACAATGATTAAACTGCAGATTAATGACACATGCAAAATAAAATTTATAATTGCTACCTTTTTACACGATTGCAATAGTTACATGGATTTGTATAATAAATTCTAAGTCGAAGATATGTACATATGTGTACAAATATATAAACACAAATACTAGAATATGTATAGTCATAAATCTTGTTCCTGCATATATAAGCAATCTCATAAGAAAAATAAATACAAATTGCAAACATGGTAAATAAAGAAATATATAAAGCAGAAAATTAGCACGTACAAATAAAAAATTTAAACATTGAGAAATTATTGAAACATATATATATATCATATGTATATATCCTGTACAGATGCATACATATATCATTGGAAAAAAATAAACAATTTTTTCCTAAAATACAATTTATTAACCAAATGACATAAATACATATATATGTATTTATGTTCTACATATGTGTGTGTGTGTGTGTTCACATATGCATACTTGTATGGAACAATGACATAAAGACAATGTCAAGAAAATTTTTCTAGAAGTTGATAACCAAACAAGTTTTGAGAATTTTTCATAAACTAACTATCCATCCAAACAAAATGTCACAAAAAAGGCATGCCACATGGACATCACTATACTAACACTCCTACAGAACAGCCCATCCAAACACATATACAAAACTATTTTTCATTTGTATGGACTTACTTTTGCTCTAATTTTCTCATACAATCATTTTTTCTTAAATGACATGCTATCCAATTGCATTCTTATACGCATTGTTTTCTAGGTTTCAAAAAGTGGTGTTCGGAATTCATGTTTTTTATTTTTCGTATTGCTTTTAACATCCATTAGTTAATTTTTTTATTCAATTATAAGATTGTTGGTGACCCTTCATGGTGGCGGCAGTAGAGTTGAAATTTTTTCTCTTCATTTAGTTTTCCTGTATGCAGGAGCTTAATCAATAAAGTATTTTCTTTAAAACATAATTATTTCATCATTTGGCTGTTGCTGCTGTTTCTGGTTTTGGAAGGTAATTTGATTAAAATATAAAACTATATTGAATTGGTGAACCGTCTTGTTCTAGATTTCTCAGTGAACAGAACATTGATTTTGATTTGAACTTGAACCATGTCTTGGTATTGCAATATTATTTGTATTTGTGATCAGGCTATGCATGCAACTTTCTACAGGTATGCTGCTTTAAGAAAACAACTTCTAGTTGATCCACACATGCCAAAAGATGGAAGTAAATCTCCCGATCCTGTCATGGACAATCCACTATCACAAAACCCAGGTAGGATGTATATAAGTAGCCTTTTCACATTTAATGAGTTACTGCACAACTCTCTAACCTACTGGCCTTATAAATTCCCTTGTTGCTTGCCTCAAAATTTCTCCACCTTTTTAATTTTTTCCTCTGTCAAAACTAAATCATATATTTCTCTGGTTCCGCGCAAGTTTCTCGTCTTTTGCTTTGAACTATTCCACATTTGTCGAGAACCTATTTACAAACTCAATGTACTTCTTTCAAGTCATTTATAATTGCTGTTTGTCATGCAGACAGCATGTGGGGTCGCTTCTTCAGAAATGCAGAACTGGAGAGAATGGTTGATCAAGATTTGACACGTTTGTACCCTGAAAGAGGCAGCTATTTCCAGACAAGCGGATGCCAAGGCATGTTACGGCGGATTTTATTGCTTTGGTGCCTTAGTCATCCAGAGCATGGGTACAGACAAGGTCGGTTATGCCTCTTACTTTGTTTTCTGTTTCTACTGCTGCTTTCCTCTTCAGTTATTAGTCATACAAATTTCTGTGTGTCTGTGTATTCATAAAACTGAAAGCTTAATTTATGTTTTGATGGGCTGAGGAAGTTTTTTGACTTTCTGAAGCAGAAGTGGCTTCCTGCAGTTGGAACTATTGGCGGTGTACAGACAAAACATAAGACTATTTTGAACTAAATTATTTGAATGAATCCTTTTGGGCAATGCTTTGGTTTAATACATATGTCTTAACAGATCCGTTCTGAGATTTTGCTGCATCTGTATGGTTTTCCTGCTGTGTCATGGCATAACTGGAAGTGACAGAGTTTAAATATTTGACTCTGTTGTCATTAATTGTTGCATCCAAATTGATTCCTTGTTTCTGAGAAAGGTTTCTTTTTCTAATATCAAACCCAAGAGTGTATGCAGATAATATTTTTTAGTTAAAAATTTAATTAATTTCTCAGGTCTTTGTAGTTATAGTTTAATTTTCATATGCAGGGATGCATGAACTGTTGGCTCCTTTGTTGTATGTTCTTCATGTTGATGTGGAACATCTGTCAGAAGTGAGAAAAGCTTATGAAGACCACTTTGCTGACAAATTTGATGGCTTTCCGTATCATGAAATTGACTTGACATATAAGTTTGATTTTAAGAAATTCTCAGAATCTTTGGGAGATGAGAGTGAATTTGAAAAAAGTTCAGTGAAAGCTAGTAGTCTTACTGAACTTGACCCAGGAATACAAACCATTGTCTTACTAAGTGATGCCTATGGAGCAGAAGGTGAACTTGGCATTGTCTTATCAGAGAAATTTATGGAACATGATGCCTACTCTATGTTTGATGCTTTGATGAGTGGGGCAGGTGGTGTTGTTTCCATGGCAGAATTTTTCTCTCCTTCTCCTTACGGTAGCTCTCACACTGGATTTGCTCCTGTAATTGAAGCTTCTGCTGCAATGTATCACTTGCTTTCTGTTGTTGATTCATCACTTCATACTCACCTTGTTGAGCTAGGAGTTGAACCCCAATACTTTTCACTCCGCTGGCTAAGGGTATTATTTGGGCGTGAATTTTCTCTGGAAGACCTTCTGCTAATCTGGGATGAAATTTTTGCGTGCAATAATACAAAGTCTATTAAAGATGGTGATAGCAATGCAGAGTCCAACTTTGGAGTCCTTGATTCACCTCGGGGAGCATTCATATCTGCTTTTGCAGTTTCAATGATACTTCAGTTGAGGTCCTCGTTACTTGCCACTGAGAATGCTACTTCATGCCTTCAGAGATTGTTGAATTTTCCAGATGATGTAAGTCTTGCAAAGCTGGTGGCAAAAGCAAAATCCCTGCATGCCCTTACAGTCGAAGCGAACAACTCAAATTCCCTACTTGTTTATCCTGGCTTGTACAATGGAAGGAAGCCAGTGGTTACTAGGGGTCATAGCCTCTCCCTAGATTCAACTTCTCCAAGAACTCCTCTCAATGCGGTACCTGAGAGCTACTGGGAGGAGAAGTGGAGGGTTTTGCACAAGGAAGAAGAACACAAGCAAGGTGCTGCAGAAGAACAAGCTCCCAGCATCAGAAAACGTTGGTCAGAGAAAGTAAGACTGCACCTGTCGAGAACTGAATCTGATCCTTCTCCATCAAAGAAGAATGAAAGAAGCCAAATTCCCAAGCCATCCGTTAGGAGAAGCTTATTGGAGGATCTGGCACGAAAGCTTGGATCAGATGAAGAAAACGAAAATACAGGGGATAATGATGTAGAGAACGAGGATCCAGTTGAGGTTAATGGACAAGATGTTACTAACAAGAAATTTAGCAACATATTGGGTGGTGCTGGGAGTGAAGAAATTTCTTCCAATTTTTCCGAGCCACCAAGTCCTATCCATGGGAATAGTGATCAGGAGAACCAATCAGAAAGTAGTAGTGTTGCATCAAACTCATCCATTGAGGAAAATGATGCCGAATCATGTGGGACTAACCCAGAATGCCCCCCTATTCCTGTCTCCGACTCCTGTGATGGCCTCTTTACAGAGAGTACAGAAAATGATGATTCAATAGAAAAATCACAAGCAACAGGCATGAAGGATAAAAGAGCTCTATCCGGTAAATTTCACTGGTTATGGAAGATTGGACGAAATGTCAACGAGGAAGCATCAGAGAGACCAGGTCCATCAGAAGATGCAAAAGCTTGTAGTGGTGGAAGTGTTCAGAACAATGTTGCTGGGTTTTCAATGGCTGATGGGTGTGATATCTCTTCAGGAACTAGCAAGGGAGAGGTCGTAGACCAAAATTTGATGGTTAGCTTGAGGAATCTTGGCCAAACTATGCTTGAAAACATTCAGGTACTATACTGATTTCCATTTCAGTTAATAATGACACTGGAATTTGATTGGGCGTTCTTTAGTTGTTACTTGCATGTGTGTGTTTCTTCCCCCTCCTTAACAGCCATGGCTGTCTGGAAACTGTTACCATTTCAGCAGACCAATTTTTCTCTCTTTAAGTTCAGAACTGCTGTATTCTCATTCGTTTGTTTGTTCTGACTGGGATCACATTGAAAGGTTGTGACAGTATGTCTACAACTTTCGATAAAACTAACTCCACTACCAGAAAATTGTTGATAAATAGGCGATGAAATATGTTTTAATATGTTGTGTAGCATGGAGCCGAGGGTCTAAAGTTTCTGCACTGGAAATAACCTTGTTTGTGACTCGGAATTGTTTGATTAAGAATCATAAAATTTCAGGTTTTATTTGTAGTTGCAAGAAGTTAATCTTGCCTTCTTTAATAAGAGAATGGAGATGGCATTCTAATCTTTGCTTACTAAAGGAATTTGTCTGATAGAATTCTCAGTTGCCTATTTTCAGATTTAATCTTGAGATTCATAGAATCCTTAAACCAGTTCATTTTGGTCTGGCAGGTGCTTGAATCTGCCTTCCAGCAGGATAGGGGTCAAATGGGGCCACCAGAAAATTTATCAAAGAACGGTCTTGTTGGCAAAGGACAAGTCACAGCTATGTCTGCGCTCAAAGAGCTAAGGAAAATCAGCAATCTTCTATCAGAAATGTGATGTATTTATACTTACAAGCGTTCTGTAATTATTTCTCTCCCAAGTAGCAAAATAAATGATGGGCTGGCTTCTTGTATTCTTTTGTCCGAATTCATATTTTGACATGTATCATAAATGCTCTTGTATATACAGATTCCATCAAATAACAGAACACTGTTAGCAACAAATATATGAAAAGATTTTTCATGCAGGGAAAGAGATAACAGAACCAGTAGGCTAGTGTAGCTTCCTAGTCCAACAATTGCAGTTCAATTTAGTAAATGTGAGTCCAAGAATAATTCTGGATTAAGTTTGTTTTGATCCCGACATATTTCTAATTTCTCATGACATATATTGGTCTATAATTTGATCGATCCAATCTAAGATCAACAAGCATTTCACATGTTTGCATAATCTTGCCTCTGAAAGTATAGGCTACTATTCTAAGTAATAGTCTTTGGAATATAGCTATCGCTATGAAAATATACATAGTGGGAAAATTCGACCAAAAGATCATGCAATTCAAACCAAAATCAACGGGCTGAAAAGATGCACAAGAACTCAGAAATGCTAAAGGCAAGTTTTTGCATGATAACCCGCCAATAGTTGCATTTCCAGTTCAGTAAAAGAGCAATAGTTAATTGCAAATACTTTTCAAAACTTTAGCATACAAAATCATATGTGCAATAGCTGACGTCATAAACGTTCTTCTTTGTGCTTAAAGCATGATTGATTAGATCCCAGCCATGTCTATAGGACTTCTCCAGTACCTTCCAAGCACCTCTTTCCCCAGTGCTCTGTTCGATTCAATCGGCCAATGTGCTTTGGTTTTTTGACTTACAGTCTAATCTATATTGTGAAAGCCTGGAAGAAGTGATGTGATGAAACCAAAGACGATCATTTGGATCTCCTTTACAATTCCCCACCAACGGTTGCCAACCTCGCCTTGCCTGGGTTCCCCTGCATGGTCATTCTCAATAGCCCTGTTCCCATCATTGACTTGCTGATTCTCTTTCTCACCAGCAGGTTGCCCCTCTGCCATGTCAAAAATTGTATTGTTAAAAACTAGTAGTGTCTCCAAATAGAAACAAAGGCTTTGAGATCAAGGTCATTGCCCTTATACTCTGACCAGTTAGCCAGCTGGCTGGCTTACAGCTTTGAAAATGAAGAGTCCATTAGGAAACAATTTACTCCAGAAAAGGCCATAAGGGATGCGTAGATATCTAAATCGGCCATTTTAAGTAGTGATATTCCTAAACAATGAGGATTTGTATATATCTGTTTGTGTTAATATTTGTGCATGTGTATTTTCAAATCATGTTTTTATGCCTCTGAATCATTATCAAGCTTTTGACTTGAGTAATAAAGCTCCATTCAGGGGTTGTCTGTCAGTTAAAATGAACGCTGGAGAACTACCTGCCATGCCAACATTTTCATTTTCTTGTCCCACAGCAGCAGGTAAATTGTCTGCCCTAACAGCAGCCCTGGGTGGTTGGGGAGGTGCTGCTCTCCTTCGCATTCCTTGTGATAGCCATCGAACCACAGGTGCCAGAGCTCCAGTTTGGTATCTGCATCATGAAGGGCATGTGATGAAGCAAACAATAAAGTCTGAAAACAAATTTGAAGTAAGGGCATACAGAAAAGAGCATATTATGTAAATTTGTTTCTCTAACTTGGCAGCAGGTGAATACCCAAAGAGAATATAAACCACTCCCAACTACTTACAGGTAAACAAGTGAAGCAAAAAACACAAGGAGAGTAAGCCTCTGTCTAGATCCATCTTGGTTAAACAAGAAAATAACTGCTGCCAGCTTTAAGATGAGCAGTAAATCAAGTTGGATGGCGATTTGAAATCTCCGAACAACAACTTGTCTTTGAGGTCCAGCTTGTTGCTGCTGTTGTGGTTGATTCCCAGGTTGTCCCCGCTCACCGCCCGCCTCTCTGATCTCTGGAGAACTACGTTTGCTGACAGCACAGGAACATTTTTTAACTTAACGATGATTACTATAACAGGTAGTCAGCTATAAGAAAAAGTTATGCACTTGCCACATCCATAAATTAAACAAAAATAAAAAAATTCAACAGATCCGATGGTGTGTCAGACACAAAAATTGAGAACATGTCTGACATGTTTCAGGCAAAAGAGATAATTTTTCATATGTTTTTAGAAAGTATAATAGTGATAAAAAAAATTTTAAAAAAATCAAAATCTATTAAAATTGCTTAACAAAGAGTGTTATTTCATTCAAAATCACTCTCTTTACAGTTTCTAACAAAAGTGATTTTCTTTTCCACATAATACATGGTATATAAATCACACTAGTTGAATTCCAACATAATCATTAATATGAACAACTTTTTTCTTTACATTCATACCGATGTATTTTATAAATTTGTTACTAGAGGGATATCTGCATGTATATGTATACATTATATTTATATGTATATATATACACATTAATACCTATATATATATAATATTGACCAGTCATGTCGGAGCTTGTTGTATCCCAACATTTTTAGGAAATGCTATGCTATTATACCGATATTGTATAATGTTTGTGTCACTGTCTCCTTATTTATACATCATAGGTCATTGGTTTTCACAAACAACACATAGCTATAGGAAGCATCCCAACACTAAGGAAATCAAAATAAAATTTGGCATTTTTGCACACTTGGATGATGAGCCATGGAATGTGGCTTGCAAGTCCATAGCCCACTTTAAGTGTTTACTTGGTTAAAATTTTAAAATAGCCAAATTTACTTATTCACATGCATGCCCAAGTGGGCGCAATTAGACATAAAATGTTAATGGCAAAATGGCACACATTGAAAACTGATAAACAAGAAATCATTATGCATCATGTATTTCTTCTTGTACTGTTCCTAAAATGCACAAGTCCATTCCATAAAGAATATATAGTAAATCAGATTATAATGAACACAAGTCAGCTAATCTGGTTAGATTAGGATATTTCCCTGTCACCAGTAACACTGACAATGGTCTAAAATCAGGTAAAGATGATTAGCATTGATATGAATGCTATAGCGCATTATTGAATCTTAAAGTTGTGCCAATGCAGACACTTACGTAGGTATGTTGTAGGTAAAAGGGATAAGAGCATTGGAAGGAAACCCAGCAATAGCTTGCATATAGGGAAGAACTGGAACAGCATATAGGCCAGGCCCACGATTGATTTGTTCGTGGTCCTGGTGAGGAGGGAATAACCCAGGAACAAGTGTGGGGCATGTGATTGGGATCATTGGAATATTTCCATCTGGAGATTTTAAGCCACCAAATGTTGGAACCTGTAGCAGAGTCACAGGGATTAGATCAACATATTTAAGGAAAAAGTACTTGAAATGTTAAGTTTTGTCTTTACTGGAGAAGACTATACGAGTTCTATAGCATTCATGCACTCTTTCAAGGGGCATATAACAAACTGCTTAAAACATGAGTGGTAATATTCTTAGTGATGAGAATATCCACGACCTATGGGAAGGACCATCAGTTAAAAAGTTAAAAGTGCACTTGAGAAAATCAATGTCACATTTATCGAACGGTTGAACCAATTGCATAGGTCTATAGAGAAAAAAATGAGGGAAGTGTGTTCGGCATCATTCATAGCATTCATCTAATTTGGGAATAGATGTGGATGCTATTTATATGCCACACGCATATATGAGGATATTTCTTTCACTTTAGTTGGAGTAGGAAACAATTCTCTGAGTTCAATTAGTTTGATTTCTTGATTTGTCAGTTCTTTGTTTTGATTGTGAGGAAATACATAAGCAACATCACCTAACCTTATGACTACTTGCTGGAGTTCAAGCTACCAACAGAGGAAACTGTTTCGCGTAAATTGTGTACCCTTTGCACAGGTAAAATACAGTTTCTGCTTCTAAATAAATCAGTAAAATCTTCGGCCATCATCTGAAGTAACTCAGTTAAATTTGTCTTACTCTTTTATTTGTAAAAGTCGTTTAGAGTAGCCAATCCACCACATAAGTATTTCATCCTCGGCAATGCTGATCACAGTTGAATAAGCTACTGATCATGCATATCCATTAAGCTTTCCTGATAGTGAAATTTCACCTATTTGACCATTTAAACTTTCATCCATCACCCAAGATCAATGATCTAGCTACGAACACTAAAACTTGAGTAAATAAGAATATAATCACAATTCTGCCCCAAATCATGCAAGCCCTCCTTTTCATGCACTAGATGAATATTATCAATGGGGTAATAGCTCATAAACTAAAAAATTCTATGATTATTTACTATGTGCAGTTTTGTGCATGAGAATTAACTATCTTAGAAGTGGAACACATCTTTGTACCAATCAATGTGCACGAGACATTTTCTACAGTGTTTATCATTTCCCTTGACGATAGAATGACCTTAAAAGTATGTTTTTAACACTTCCACTCAGTATTTAAGATTTCAAGTGAAAAACTGAAAATGCAGGTAACGGTTTTATTTTTCCCTCCCCCCCTCTTCGGGCGAAGAGGCAATTTAAGTTTTAAACGCCCCAATGCAGTTGACTCCTTTCTCTCTGCCCACTGGATATATGCATCCTCCTTCAACATTTAATTATCCGAAAATCCATATCAATAAAACCTCAAATTTTGTCTCCCATATTTTAACTTCCACAGAAAAAAATTGCATAAACAAAGGAATGTATCATAATCCTCATAATACCGAAAAGAAAGATAAATTCTGCATAATTGGAAACATCCCATCAAAATATTTACTACCAAAATCAAGCTAAACACTTCTCCTCGGCTGAAAACTGTTAAGACATTTACAAAAATATACATAACTTAAAGATGACGCAACCCGGAAGACCATAACATCTATATAAATAAGGAAACGCATTACTAAAGATCACAGAGTCCAAAAAAACAAAAAAGTTCTCTTGATAATAATGAACAATCACATAAATGTACCAAAAATAGAGAAAAAAGAAATAGGCAAAATCGATGTGCAACACCCAACCCACCTTCCTTCCCCACAACAAAACCCACATCGATACGTAAATGATGCATCCATCCTCGAACTTTATACATAAAAAATACTCACGCCTAAATAAACATAGAGAATTAAGGCGTAAAAAAACGAATTCTTCGATAAGTTCTAAAAAAAAAAACAGAAAAAAAGAAAAATAGAGAAAACAAAGACCTGGGATTGCTTATTGCGAGAGTCGTGAGAAGAAGATTGATCGCACGATGAGGTTGAAGGCTGAGTTCCGGGCCCTTCCGCCATTGCAAATTCAACTTTCAAGATCCACAGAGCCCTGCTTCTAGTTGAGAAGGATTATTCAAGTGTATATTTACCTACTATTTGAGCATACACATCCTATATTTTTATAAAAATATGTATTCATTTTTTGCATATTATAAGAGGCATTACTACAGTCGTAAATGGATATTCGAAAATTTATTTATCGTTCGTATTTATATTTATTTATACAAAAAGTTATCTACATTCATTTAAAATAGATATTATCCATATTCAATCAGTAGATATCAATTATAAATGGGTAAGAATAGTGTAAATGTATATTCGATCCGTTTAATATTCGCTCCAAATACATATTAATTAAATAATATGTAACACTCCAAATTTTAAAATCATAAAATATTACAAAATGTGAAATCGATAAATTTAGTTCGATTAATTTTGGGTTGATTTAATTACAACTTAGAATTAAATATTTACAATCGAGGGTTTGGATCGCAAATAAAAGAAGGACTTGATTGCACGAAATTATAAAATTTAAGGGGTCAATGTGAGCAATTTAAAAGTTGAAGGACTTTAAAATAATTAAAATGAACCTAATTGCCTTGAAAAAGAAATGGTGGGGGCCAAAATGAAAAACTGAAACTTCCATGGACAAAAATAAAAGATCTGGGGTCAAATTGAAAGGCGGTTATTACTTTTGGGGCTGATTGAAGGCAGCCAAAAATTGTTGGGGTCAAATTGAATAAATCAGAAAATATTATTACATATACAATTAAGGACAAGATTTCTTTAAATTTTCAAAAGCCAACCCAACCTTCCCCCAATGTCGGTTCTCCTCCATGTTTGCTCAAACCCAAAAATTAAAGGTACCGTTAGTTTCTTTTCAACTTAGGGAACATAATGGTACCAAGAATAACCTAAAACAACTGGCGAAATTGCTAGAAAACGCAACTCGACGATGGAGCTTGGCAGTGATGGTGGTTTTGTCACTTTCGGTAGCATAAATGAGACAACGTTTGGTGGGTTTTGGTTGCGATGAGGTGGGTTGTCTGATAGTGGCTTCAATTTTGGAGTTCGACAGGCGGTGGTGGGAGAATTGATGGTGGCGGTCGACGACGGAGACTAGGGTTGGCCGCGGCTTTGAACGGCTAATTGACTGGCTTATCATCGTTGAAATCAAAAATTGTTTAGGGTGTTTTGTTCCTAGTGTTGATACGCTCCCGATGGTAGTGTTGGTTCACATTTTTGGCGGCGGCAGCGCGTGAATAGTATGCTCAGTTTGGAATTTGGGATTCATTTGTGCTATTCTCGGCTTAAGATTTGATTCGAATTCAACCTAATTTGGGTAATTTTTAATAATCAAATTTTAATTTGATTAATTTGTTATATGTAACTGAATTTTCGGATCAAAGTTTAGCTATGACATGAATCGAGACCACTAAACTATAGTTCAACCTAATTTATGGATTAATTTTATTGAGCCAAGATTATTAAATTATAGCTTGACTCAAACCGATAATTTAATTTTATGAGTGTTGAGTTAAGTTGAGAAAGATACATTTATATTTGTATCCATGGACCTGATAACAAAATCTGTTATAAACTGAGTAGGATCGTGTCTAAATCAAAATTTTAAGTTATGTAAATGTTGGAATGAAAATAAATTATCAAATTATTATTGAGACCTTCGGTAAGATTTTAGCAGCTAGTTTACCGACATTTCAAGTTAAAGAATATGATAGGTAATTATCTTGCATTTTTGTGTGACATGAAATTTGAGAATTATGGCTGAATAGTTAGAGTAATTGAGGAACTTGAGGAGAATATTTGAGTGTGTTAAGAATTATGATTCATATATCGTAATTGGTGTTGGATCTAGATTATTTACCTTGAATTTTAAATCAATTGGGAGGCAAGATTATGAATTGTTTAAACATATAAGAATTATTGGAATTATGTCAGATTACCTTTGAGTTGATAAAAATATTCATTATATTTATAGTTGAGATCAAAGGATTGATAGAATGACAACTCAAGTTATCGTATGACAGTCTTCAAGTTAACTAGGAAGCCATAACATGAGCGACCATGAGTAGGAATTCCTCTGCATTTATTAGGTGAGTTTATACTCAGTAGTATGAGATTCTTTGTTGGGGAAAGAATATAGATACTTGTTACTATATCTTGTTCGTTCGCTTTCTTTCGATCTCTATGTTAAAAATAGTAATCCACATCATCTTCCATATTGAGCGCTTCTGTTGTCTTTGATTGATATTGCTTTATCTTAAATTAGCGATTGTGTTGAGGAAGTTGAAAATAATTTCGAAGTATATGTTTTATCGCTATGTCTTCTTGGAAACCAACTTGGTGCTGAGTCAGTTTTATGGTAACATGGCGACTTGATTTGTGCTATGAAATGCTATTGAGCACTGATTATTGGTCAATATTGAACTGATTATTGATACCCTTAGGGGTGGGCCTTGGGATCAGTACCAAAAGACGACTGGGTGGTATGGATCGACGGTGGCTGGTCTTCGGCCGATACCCTATTCTGGTTATCCTGTCTCCTAGTCAGTTAGAGGTAACTGCCTACGAGCGGGATAAGGCATGTAACTAGTCATGTCATCTGTATGTGTATATCTGAGTCAATCACTCGAACTGGAGGAATAAGGGTTTTTTGTATTTTTGAAAGTAGAGAGACAAGGTAGGAGAACTATCAACAGCATGTTTTGTAAAGGTATTGTGAATTTTACCTTTAGTGTTATTTAATCTTGTCTTTTGTTCCTTGCATGTATTCTCTATTCAATTTCTCAAGTTAATGTTTATATTTTGAAACTCCAACGAGAGATAATGAATTTTGTGAAATCTCATCAATGGTTTGAGATGGTGATGGGATGAATCATCCTTAAATTTTGAATAAAACATTCTCTTATAATTTTTGAAAATATTTATATTTCTATTTATCTCTACTATTCGTGAAATTGTTACCTTATTGCTATGGCTAAATTATCTCACTAAGTCATTTGAACTTACATTATATTATTGTTTCTTTCATTCTCTACCCTAGATAGAATTATGCAACGAAGATAAACTGACCTAGGCAAAATACGAGGTAATGAGGGTGACAAAAGTGCTTAGTGCCATTCAAGATAGTTCGATTTAGAACTTGATATATGATAAATATTGTTGTAGAGACTAATTACTTGGAAATATTTGGGGAATGTATTTTCTATTATGATAAGAATGGTGGTATAAGGTAGGTAGCACCTCGGTTGGAAGCAAGCACTTCTTGACCAGGCCATTACATAATATATTATTTATATTTTTTAATAAAAATCTTAAAATCCATATATATATGTATATATATAAATTATAATTGAAGAATTGGGAAGAAAAAGAATAAATTTAAAAAATTGTTGTAATATAAAGAAAAAAATTGAAGAATAAAGCTAATTAACCCAATTATTATTGGTTGACTTTAAAATTAATATACTTAAATGCCATTATTATTAATAATAAGTACTGATAATCAATTATAAAATCAACTATTGATTAGAAATTATGTTATTTGTTTGATTATTTTCTTTTTAATGAAATTATATAGTTCCTTCTATAAGTTAAAATATGTATTTGTTATAAATTTATAGATTTACATATTTTGATATTTGTAAATAAATATTTAAATAATTATTATTGAATATGAATATAAAAAATAATTCGACTAGAAATAAATTTAATAAAATATGAATAAATATGAATAATTATAATTGAATACGAATATATCCGAATTTGATCGATATCCGATAGATATAAATTCGAATATTATTTTTTAATATTCGTCAAATACGTATTCATATTCGAATATTCGAAAAGTTAAACTGATATGAATATGAAAACAATGTATTTAATCCGTTTAATATTAATTTACATCCATAGGCATTACAAAATTATGTGTGACATTTGCGCCATATCCAATAAGGTCGTGCCAAGGATGCAACCCAAGGTTGGTGGGCCCACGTACACTGACTGAAGGGGAATGTACAGTACTTTTTGTGAGGATGTCTCTTTTGACATTTTCCATTATTGATTTTTCAAAATCTCATGCTATGTTGGTTTATATTTTGGTTGTTTTGTAAAAAAAACTTTTGGGAGAATGAGTTTTTAAGAGAAAATTTAAAAAATGTGGTAAGTGTTTTTTTTTTTTTGCAAAAATATAAAAAATAATTTGAAAATGAGTTGTTTGTTTTTTTATGTTTTGAACATAGACAAACTTTACTGTAAATATCAAATCAGTTGCTTTTTTATTGAATTTGTATATTAAAAATGATTTATTTATGTATTATATATATTTATATGTATAGTTGGATGATGTGTGTATATATATTTGTAATGATTGAAATATGAGTTTAATTAATTTAATTTATTATTTATTTTGAAATTTATATTTTATAAATTTAACATTAGTAAATGATGTACTATTTAGAATAAGATATATATTAATAAATATTAACTATTCATGAAATCATAATTATAACTTAATTATAAAAAAATCAGCTTACGTATAATTGTTAATATCTATTTATAAAAAAATTTAATTACTATACATTAATTATAAACTAATTATTATTTATCAATTAAAATATAATTATTTAACTATTTATTACTTACTATTTATGTATAAATAATTAGTTATTTATTTAAATAAAATAACTTTTTAATAATTTATATATATATATATAATTAGACTCAACAAAGATTCATCAAATTAAAAAAAATAATATTATATTATATGAAATTTCATCATCTTAAATTATTTATTAAATAAATAAAAGTAATGTTTAATTATACATAAACTATGAAACATAATTAATATATAAATAAAAAGTTATTTAGATAAATTAATTTAATAAGTTATTAAATTACTTTAACTTATTATTTAATTAATACAGTTTTTAGTAAATATATACTTAGCAATAATCAAATAATTTTACATAAATTTAATTATTTCTCTCAACAATTACTTTAAGCATATCAATATTAATTTATTAAACTTAATATATTATTAAATAAATATGATCCTACAATCAAATTTTTTATTATAATTTTAAATAAATGTGAAGAATGATATTTAATGAAGAATTTTTTTGAAGAGGATTAATTTATTTATTATATCAAATTAAAATATTTTAAGTTATTTATTAAATGAACAACTTTAATATTTCTTTAATACATTCAATATTAAATAGAACTAATATATTGTTTAATTAATAAGTGAATTTAATTAATTTAATATGTTACTCAATAAATGAATTATTTAGTAATAATATAAATAATATTTAATTAAATTTAATTCAATTTTTTGATAATTAGTTTAATTAAATTTGTAAAAATAAGTTTTAGAATTTTTTAACTAGTAAAATTTTAATAGTTTTGTATATATATATATATGGATATGTGAGATGAGAGAATAATAAATGAATGAGTGATGTGATGGTAGCATAAAAAAATGAGAGGGTAGGTGTAATTTTTAGGGTGTAGGATTTTTTAAGTGATGAAAGGGATTTTTTGGGAATAAAATTTGAGTATTTTGAGAGAAAATTTAAAGAATGTGTTGTCATTCTAATTTTTTTTTTTTGTTGAGAAAATACAAAAGAAGATAGCATCAAGTTTTTATTTTTATTGCAAACGAGGAAGATTCCTCAATTAATTTTCTGATTTTCAAATGATTTTTAATTAACAACTAAGAAAAAAATATATAGAAGAAGGTGGGTAACAAATTTCAGCTAAAAACAAAAAGAAAAGATCAATTTGAATATAATAAGTAATGAGATTTATTTAATACAGCTCCGGAAATGAACTAATACTAATCATGATATTTTTATATAGAACGATCGAAAAGAAATAAAATCAAAATGCATAATCCCTCACACAGGAATATTGAATCCTGCTTGTGTCAATAATTTTTGTTTTGAGTAAACAAATGGGTACTTGCAACTAAATATGATTATATATATATATATATATCGAAATAAAATATTAATCATTGAATAAATTTCTAACAATGTTATAAAATGAAATAAGCAAGCCCAATTTGGGCAAATTCCTCCATTGATGTCATTATTATATACGATCAAGCAATGTATTCCTCCGTTATATAATTGAGCCGTGTAATGTTGATCGGATGTATATTCATCCGCATCACAACCTTTTTTATTTATTTTGGCAGTTGCAACACAACTCATATCCACGTAACTGAACTAGCCAGGGAAGAGAATATTATCTTGTTAGAGAAGTTAACTGCAATTTGCTGTCATTGCAAAAAGCTGCATTTAGATTAATTGCTCTTGCTATTAAATTATTTCAGAGTTCAGACCATACAAAAGAAAGTACACATGAAAGCTAAAACAACATTTGGGAATACACAATCTTGTCAGGACTCAGGCAGAATTAGCTGCCGAGCAACCATGGTTTGAGTGACATCACAAAAGATGAACTTCATCTCAGGCAGTTAATTTCTATCAAGGATCCATCTGTACAAATGTTCTCTGCTTGCTCTTTTTCTCTTTGTGCTTCCTTCTCCTTTTACCTTTCCCGTGCTCTACATATCTACAATGTTGAAGATCCTGTAGAATTAAATAAAATTAGGGGAAAAAGTTAGCACCTCAATCCAAATACTGCAACATGTTCCCCAAGTTCGGTACCCAGTCACGTGAATATCTACAAAGAATGGCACAAAAATATCAATGATTAAGTAGTAAGCAAGTATCAAGGTTGCCGAAAATTTTAGGCTTTTTGTGTCATCAAGCCACAAGAGAAAGAATAAGATGGGAGTCTATTGGTACTTGGTAGTAAGATATGAAGAACAAAAGTTGTTCAAAAGGTTACTGACTCACCATAGAGATCAGATTTTAGTGAAAGGCATTATTCATCCTTCCTCATCTTCGGAGTTCGATGAGTTGTCTGCCTGGTCTTCATTATCTTGAATATTCACTTCCACTTCCACTTCCACTTCCACCACAGGAATAGGATGTATGGGTGAAGTCCCTGCATTGTGGAAAGGCATACATAAAAAATATGTGCAACTATCCCATGCTGTGCACCCCTTATTTGACCGTTTGACAAAATTACCTCACGTAGAACTTTTTTTTATCTAGTAACAAGATCCTGCTATTCTGTTATATATATCATAAGCAGAAACATGCCCAGATAAACATTATAGGAAAAGTGCAAGAGGGAGACACATACATACATACACAGAAATTTCTCTTCTTTTTTTTTAATTTACTTGGGGGTGTTTTTTGTGTG
>JACGDI010005690.1:1603966-1641175 GCA_014898725.1 Jacaranda copaia
AAAGAAATATTGAACTTAATCCAGGATACAAAACCTAATTATACGTTGCCCCTTGATATCTTAATAAGCATGGATCCATTATCTATTATCTTGCCAGTTGCCACCATACAACATGCATAGTTTCAGCATTGTGCAAACATGAAGGTGTTCCGGAAAGCATTCCACACAATTAAATTTTTAAAGTTAAATACACATCACAGAACCAAATGGCAACAACCTGTGAAGGTTTATAAAAGAAAAGACAATGATGCTTCGTAAGCTCAAGTTTTGATTTGGCATGATTTGGACGTTAGAAATCTTATATGGGAGCCTGAATAATTAGTGTTTAGTTTGTCCTTCTAAGACTATGTAATTTTGGATTATTCCAAGTGGTTTTTAGTAATTTAGTCAAGTCAACAGACGGACTACTTGACAACAAACGTCCTACAATCATAGCATGCTAAACTGTCAAACCTCTTATGCTATGGTTGGACCTCGTATTTTGGTGAAGTATAATATTTTCCTTTGTTTTCGTAAGAAAAGTGCAAAGAAAATAATCGTATATCTACTCCTATATGTTTTTTTTTTTGGATATTGAAAAATAATTTAAAGATTAACTGATCAACTGCCCTCTTCTTGTCTATCTGTTGCTAATCAACATCCTCATCCAATCTTTGTTGAATATGTGATGGTGGTCTGTAGGCCCTTCACCCTCTAGGATAAAAGGAATCCTGATAAATGTCCTTTTGCAGTGAATTGAAACCTCCCACGATAGAACACCACCTTATCAGTTATCATAATAATTATTTAAGAAAAACAAACCTTTTTGTTTCTAATTCAAAATATGAACAACTAATTTCTGTTCTCTGCAAATAATTGAGAGAACTGTAATTCTTGTCAATCCAATTTAATTGAGAGAAATGTAACTCTTATCTCCTATTATACAATGAACTACGATTCCCCCCAAACCTACCCAATTAAACTAAGGAAAATTGAAATTCTGAACTTTTTTTAAACAATTGTTAAGTAGATAATGAATTCTATTGTCGAGTTCACCACTTATACGCCTCTGGATCTTAAAAACGTTTAAATCAGGACTACCTTTGAAAATCATCATTCAATGCTCATTCATCCATTTCAATCCAAACGGAACACACACACACACACACACACTGGATTTACTCAATTACCTTCCATATAAAAAGCCGTGGAAGGCCAGGGTTTGGCGGAAGTAAAGGCCACATGTTCTTCCTCCAACAACAAATCCAGCGGTAAGCCCCTATTCCTCTCCGTCCCCGACGAAGTTAATTTGCCGATGACCTCAATCATGCTGTGGGCAGGGTGGTGGGCGCGAATAGCGGATGCGCGGGGTGGGACCCAATAGGAGTATCCGGGGAGGAAAGGGAGCCAATCTGGTGCGGAACGACGCACAATGATGCCGTGGATGGCATCCTCGAGCTTCCTGATGCCGAGGTTGATGACCTCGGCGGATGCCTCCGGTGAATCGATCTGCGATGAAGAGGCCTGATCGATCTCCACTTCAATAACCTGAGCGTTGTGGGTCTTGCTGGAGCGGTGGCGGTGGTGGCTAATTAGGGGTGTTGGCGGGCGGAGAAAGGCTCGTGGCAGGGATTGGGCGAGAATTCGAGACATGGCCATCTGATGATGAAGTCAAGAGAGCGAACTAAACGGATATAATTACAAAAATCAACGGATAGAAGTGTGTGAAGTGCGTGTTTGTGCAATGAAATGGAACGCGGACGAAGACTAGGAAGGTTCATAGGTTGGCGACCGGTGCGTTTCGCCCGATCCTTATATGGTTAGTCGGGTTTCGGATCTGGGTTATATTGCCCCAACCCACTTACATTTAGTTCATGCTTATTTTTTTATTTTTCATTTTTGGGTTTTAATATCGAGGAAATCAGAATGCAAGAGGGATTTTTGCACAGCAAGAATCAATAATCCATTTTATATATGCTGAATTTAACAATAAAGGAAATATAAAGTTTTGTTTGGATTAATTTTCACTTTTATTTTCATTTTAGAAAAAATTATTCGAAAATATTTTGCAAATTTTATCTAGGAAATGTGTGAATGGCAAAAATATGTTTGAAATGGCAGAATTTCAAGGCTCGATAATTCAAGTTCATAGACTAATTTAACATTTTATTTTAAGAAAACAAATTTAGTTTATTTATCTTATACACAAAATAAATAGTAATTTTCTAAAAATGACTTGTAAACTTTTAAAAAATATGACCTCTAAGCACATATTTCTTTGTATACAATAAACAAAATTACAAGATAAGAAAAATTTATACAAATAAAATAAAATTCAAATTATCAATCAAATATTTTTTCAATCTGTAATCTAATCTTTTGATTCTTCCCTTCCAAATATAATATTGAATTTAATGATCTACGCAAAGAATACCGTGGATCTATTTAAATTTGATTTGAAGAAATAACGCAAATTCAAGGGTTTCGTATCTTAATCTCCAATCAAACACCAAAATATATGAGCTCCACGAAAAGTGCCTTGAATACTGTGGATCTCCTTAAATTTGATTTGAATAAAATAACACTAATGTGAGGGCTTTGCACCTTAATCTCGAATCAAATGCTAAAATATATAAGTTCTACAAAAAACGCCTTGAATGTTGTAGATCTCCTTAAATTTGATTTGAATAAAATAATGCCAATTCGAGGGCTTTGTACCTTAATTCAGAATCAAACATCAGAATATGATGAGCTCCGGGAAAATTACTTTGAACACCGTGGATCTCCTTAAATTTGATAAGAGAATTGCCGGATTGCTTCTAAGTTTCTCTCACTTGATGGAATTTGTGTTGTGTGTAGAATGAACTTTGGTCACCTTTTTTATATAGGTACTTGATGAGAGACTTTCAGATTGACTTGAATTTTTTTAATGATTATTTTTTTGATAGAATAATATCAAATATAAAAAGATAATATTAAATATCTTTGATTTGTTTAGTCCATCGATATAGACACTTCATCTTTGAAATTTGTCAATATTTGATTTGAGTATAAAATAAATACTAGAGTGTTAATTAAAATTAAATATTTATCTTTTGAAATTAAATTTAATAAATTTCAAGAAATAAATAAAAACTTTAAATTAATTTCTAGTATATTATTTTACATGTGTTACTTTTTAATTGGCAAAAAATTAACATGTCTACAAATGCCCCAACTTCAAGACTTGGCAAAAGATGTGTTGATAATCCACAAAAGAAGCAAGGCTTGAAGCATTTGGTAATTTCCCCCCCTTTTTTTTTTTTTTTCATTTTTCACATGTGTCTGCAATAAGAACATCCTTGAAGCATTCCTCGAGTTATGGTACCTAATAAAAAGGTCAGAAGTATAACATAATTCAAAGTAAATATCCTCCTGAGAAGGGTGCCGTACATAGTTTATACTCATACAAGCCAAAAGTAATATGCAGTTTAAGCTCATGCATCAAGGAGCATATTTAACTTGAATAGACAATTTATACTCGTGCTAAGGAGTTCACTTGAGTTAATAGACAGTTTACACTCTTATCAAGAAGTATATGGGAAGAATTTAAATATTTAGATAGTTTATGCTCATACCTAAGAGCCTTATAGAAAGTTTAAGCTCATATCAAAGAGCACATGTGGAGACTTTGAATATTTAGATAGTTTATGATTATACATACGAGCCTTATAGAAAGTTTAAACTCATATTAATGAGTACATCTAGAGACTTTGAATATTTAGATAATTCATGCTTGTATCTGGGAGCCTTATTGAAAGTTTAAGCTTATATCAAGGAGTACATTGAGAGATTTTGAATATTTAAATAATTTATACTCATATCTAAGAGTCTTATTGACGATTTAAGCTCTTGTCAAGGAGCACATGAGAAGATTTTAACTTGAGAATTTTAGATAGTTTATATTCATAACTGGGAGCATTATTTACAGTTTAGACTCTTAGCAAGGAGTATATGTGAAAAACTTTAATTTGAGAAGTTTAGATAGTTTATGCTTTTATTTGGGAACACTGCTGATAGTTTAGGCTCATATCAAGGAGCACATGTGGAGACTTTAAATATTTAGATAGTTTATACTAGTCTCTGGGAGTCTTATTGACAATTTAAACTCTTATCAAGGAGTACATGGGAAAACTTTAATTTAAAAATTTTAGATAGTTTATGTTCGTATCTAAGAGCATTTGGATTTTGAAAACTTGAGCTTTGGACTTGAAGATTTGAGTCTTTGATTTGCAAACTTGCAGATTTGAGTCTTGAAGTTGGACGTCTAGAGACTTGAGTCTTGAATTTGAAGACTTAAGTCGTAGATTTAGAGATTTGCAGACTTGAGTTTTGAATTTGAAAACTTTGAAATTTGAGCCTTGACTTGAACACTTGAAGACTTGAGATATGATCTTGAATTTGAAGACTTGAGTCTTTGATTGGGGGATTTAAAAACAAATTGAGTCTTGACTTGAAGTCTGGAAAACTTGAGTTGTGAATTTTGGAGACTTGAGTTTGTATTTGAAGACTTGAAAACTTGAGTTCGAATTTGGAAACTTGAATATTTGAGTCTTGAATTTGAAAACTTGTAGACTTGAGTCATGGATTTGGATACATGGAGACTGAAGAATTTTAGAAAATTTATGCTCTTCTTTAGGAATATTATTGATAGTTTAAGCTCATATCAAGGCGCATATGAAATTTGAAGATGAACTTAATTGCCCCCAACATTTTCATCATCATCAGCATCACTTAAATCTTCTTGTTCATCAAAATTTATGCTCATTTCAATATTATGCGCACGAGTTGCCAAATCTTCGAAAGTTTTTGGTTTAATTCCTTGAAGTATGTAGCAAAGACTCTAACTCATTCCTTAGATACACATCTTAATTGCTGAAGCCTCCCACAATTGATTTTTGTAGTTAAGGCTCAAAATTTTCCAACGATTCATGTAGTTAATACAACTTTTTCTTTACATTGGCGATAGATGATGAATTCAATTATGTTGATTGTTCTTTGAGTACTGTAGAAACAATTGAGGAACTCTTGTTCCATCTGCCCCCAACTATCGATAGAGCATGCCTCCAAGTCAATATACCAATCAAAAGCACTGTCCTTTAATGATTGAACAAATTACTTAACTAGATGATCTCCATATGTCCCTGCATTATTACAAATCTCAATGAAATAAGCCACGTGCTACCTTGGGTTGCACTTGCCATCGAATTGCTTAAACTTTGGGGGCTAGTAACTAATTAGCATCTTCAAGTTGTTAATCCTTTGAGTATATGGCTTAGAGTAAATTATAGACAACTTAGAACTTCTATCAAGCTTGTATTTGATAGTCTCCATGATAAACTCCTTCAATAGGTTAATGGGAACTAGTCCATTAGTGGAAATTTGTAGTTCTTTATTTGTAGTCTTTTCATTTTCAACTAACTATTTCTTTGTAGATGTTTTTCCCTCGTCCTGAGCTTCAATTTATTTCTCTATCGTGCAACTAGCATCAAGTTTGTCAACTTTATCCATCAATTTGGAGATTTAAAAATCTCGCTCTTGGATATGCTTCATGAGTCCTTCAATTGTCGTATCAAATTTGCAATTTGTTCCTCTAAGGTTGTAGCACTTATCACCATCATCGTTGCCATGCTCAAGGA
Source organism: Jacaranda copaia (assembly GCA_014898725.1). Taxonomy (NCBI): domain Eukaryota; kingdom Viridiplantae; phylum Streptophyta; class Magnoliopsida; order Lamiales; family Bignoniaceae; genus Jacaranda; species Jacaranda copaia. The sequence continues at coordinate 1,609,624 of JACGDI010005690.1, forward strand.
ATTTGATGTTGAGTGGGGAATGGATGAAGAAGATTCTTCCTTTGAGTCTCCACCATCTTTATTCATATCAATAAAATATCGCAACACATTTTCCACAGCAAACGAATGAGCCACCTCCGAAGATGATTGCAACTTCTTGGACCTACTTCTTGCGATGACGCTAATGTTTTTTACTCCAGTACTTGAGGAATTTGAGGTAGTAATTTTCAATGTAGCAGTTTTGTTGGTAGCCATTTAGTGCTTCAATTTTGATGAAAAAAAGAGATGAGAGGCAAAGATTGTCCCATTGGGTGTGTCAAAATTTATAAGCGCAGATTTCTTTGTCTGCAATAAACAAAATTACAAAACAAGAAAATTTATATAAATAAAATAAAATTTAAATTATCAATCAACTATGAATTCAATCTCTAATCTAATTCTCAAATTCTTCCCTTCCAAATATGATATTGAATTTAATGAACTCCGCAAAGAACACCGTGAATCTCTTTAAATTTGATTTGAAGAAATAACACAAATTCGAGGGTTTCGCACCTTAATCTCTAATCAAATGCCAAAAAATATGAACTCTACGAAGAATGTCTTGAATACCATGAATTTTCTTAAATTTGATTTAAATAAAAAAAAGCCAATTCGAGGGCGCCACACTTTAATCCCAAATCAAACCCTAGAATATGATGAGCTCCATGAAGAACGCCTTAAACGCTGTGGATTTCCTTAAATTTGATTGAAAGAATTGCTGGACTCCAAAATTCCTTTCATTTGCTGAAATTTGTATTGTGTGTAAAATGAGTTTTAGTTACCCCCTTTATATAGGTACTTATGAGAAACTTCCAGATTGACTTGAATTTCTTTGACAATTATCTCTTCGATAAGATAATATCAAATACCAAGAGATAATATCAGATATCTTTGATTTGATAATATGAAACATCAAAAGATAATATCAATATTAAGAGATAATATCAAATATCTTTGATTTGATTGCTCCATCGATGTAGACACTTCATTTTTTACACTTGTCAATATTTGATTTGAGCATAAAATAAATACTAGAGTATTAATTAAAATTAAATATTTATCTTTTGAAATTAAATTTAATAAATTTCAAGAAATAAATAGAAATTTTAAATTAATATTTAGCATATTTTTTTACATGTGTCACTTTTCAATTAGCCAAAAATTAACATGTCTACATGACCAACATTCAAATTTTCAAAATATGGAAGAAAAAAAATATGATTGTTTTCTGATAATATAAACAGAACAAATACGAACAGGTTTTCAGATTGAAAATGAAGAAATATATTGTAAAAATTAAAACACAAACATAGTAAATATGGTGAATTATTACAATGTGAAGAGAGAGTCTTCATAATATAATTTATAGAGTTAGAAATTGAAGAGGATGTGTGGTTATGAATGCTTTAGAGAGTAACAGCCTAAAAAGAAGTGAAAGCATATTTGCTTAGGCATATTTAACATAAGTGGTAACATAGAGAGCTTGCTTTCCCACAATTACTTCTCAACATAAATCTTTAATAATGCACCTACACCTTGTACTGCACTTACACTTTGGGAATATCTAGCTGCCTATCTAATTGTTGCAATTAATATTTGATCTATAAAAGACTGTAAGAAAATTTAAAAAAAGTGATTATGGTCTAACAAAGCAACAGATTTATTTAAATGTTCCTCTTACTCCATAGTTTCTTGAAAAATATCCTATCCTACAGGTTCTACATGATTCATAATTTTTTTCGTATTGGAGAAGTCGTTACTAATCTACCTCATGATAGGATAGATAAGCTTTTGGCCCCTCCTTCAATTTTATATAAGACTATATTATGCATTTATGTTTATTAAAATTAAAAATTTTGTAATTACTCTTCATATTTTATAAGTATTCAACCTGATGTCCCAAGATAATAATTTTTGGCTCCATTTATACGCCAACCTAAGTTACAACTTCAGAGTTCTTTGAATATGACATGCTAACCACATTCAATGGTAGTAGAACAATAAATAATCAAGAAAACTTAATACATAAAATGTGTGTTAAATCACTTGATTAAAGCTCAATCTGAGTTCTTTGAGCTGTGTTTAAGTTCAAATATAGTGGCTCAAAGCTCGCAAACCTTTTAATTTTTATATTTCTATGTATTAAATACTTAATTTGTTATCAATACTAGTGAAAAAGGGCTAGACAAAGAGATTTAGTTACAATTATAATCGAAAAAAATAGGTGTAAAACTATAGCATACGTGTAATAATAATGATGATGAAAGGATAATAATACTGTTTAAATATCATATACATATATACACATATATTTATTTATTTATTTATATATATGTATATTTGTTTTTGTGTAAGTAAGCTTGATTCATTTGCACCTACAACAAAATCTAAAGTAACGTATGGTTTCCATGTGGTGGCATAGGACTCTGAGGATAGCCAAAAGGATCACCAAATGGATTTGTTGACCCCATTTGCGGCATTTGTTGTTGAGAATACTGAGCTGCATATGGATAATGGGGCACCATCATCATCATCATCATCATATTCTGTTGCTGCTGATGCTGCATCATCATCTGCTGTTGCTGGGACATCATTGCCATGTTTACGTTTGTTGGAGCTGCATAGTTGGCAAACGGGCCACGTTGATCAAATACATTTTGTGCCATCACTTCATAACCATAGCCGGTGCTAAAGCCTGCACTGTGCAGCTGCAGTTGCCTCCGGGCAGCATCATCTTCATATAAGCTATCAAGTAACGACTTGTCAAAACCTCCAGCCTGATACAAACGCTAAAATGGATGAGTATATATGTTGTGTCGTAGCAGGAATATGCATTCGTCATGGAAAACAGATGAAACATATGTAAGAAAAACTGTCCATAAATTGATCCGAGATACTTGCCATGAAACATAGAATCCACACCACATGGATTTGGATACAAGAAAAAGAGTTTTTATTTTATGCTCATTCCATATATGTTGGCTTTGGCTCGAATGAACGTTCTTAAGAAACTTCAGTTAAGTTATGCTATAAAAAGAACAGGATTTTTGCATTCCTACTGAGAAAGCATTCGTTCCTCAACCTGTTCCTTTGCTCGAAACAAAATTGATCATGCAAAATGGATGGGACATATGCATTTCCTTGTCCACTAACCTAAGAAAAACTGTCCATAAATCGATCATCCAAGATATATGCCATGAAACACAGAATCCACACAACAGCCTCAACATTTAGTCAATGCAGAAGCAGGGCTAAATTGAGACTGTTACATCAGATGGATGCTGTTTACAAAAATATATGAGGCAAACTTTTATGCCTCCGGTATATTAATGCAAGAATCATATGCAATATATAGAAGTCAAAAGCTCAAATAAGAGGACAAACCATTTTGGGTTCTGCTACTTGGGGTTTATTGGTGTTGCTTGGTACCGTTACTAGTGCCAACTCCCACCCAAAAGTCTTTCCAATTTTGTCTAATGCATTATTAGTTAGTGACGGATCATTGCCTGCAAAAGAATTTCATCGTCTTTTAATACGACTAAACATTCCCAGTGCGTCGCAATTGCCAGGTTGACTTACTAGGTTGAACAATTGCAAGGGCCAATGCGTTGCTTTCCTCTAATTGGGCAGCTTTTGGGTCTATGCCGTTCAAACCCTGCAGAAGATTTCAGTGGAAGGTGTAAACCTCAGATAGCACCCTAGTAGAGCATAGAAATTAAAAAATAGGATGTAGAGGAGGAAAGCTTACAAGCAGATCAATAGGCTCTTCAGCAGGCACCGGTGGTGGATTAAATTCTTTAATCTTAGAGACAGGTTCCACCTTAATGTTAGAGACAAGTTCCTCTTTGACTTGTTTTACTTTTTCTTCTGGAGCTGGCTCTTCAGGTTTCTTTGGTTCTTCTTTGGTCTCCTATGACAGTGGTAATTGTTCAAAAAAATTCAGAAAAATGGCATGAAAATAAATAGGCAAGTGCTGGAAGTTGAACTAGCACTCAGATGAAAAACTTCCATGCAGCACATTATGCTCAACAAAAAGGTAAAAGAATGAGAGAAAAGAAAAGGCATACAGTGCTCTCTTTATGTTAGAAAAGTTACATTTCTGGCATAAACTCTGCAATATGTCCCTTTTCAGAGAGAAAAAATTTGGAACAGTCAAAGGTCAAATGAGAGAAGGCATTTAATCTTCCGTCAGAGAACTTTTAAGAGACATGAATCAGTTGATATCTAGCAAGATGAACCTAGTCATTAAGGAAGAACTAATGGAAAAATCAAATGCAGCAAAAGCAAGAAATGTATTGAGGGTCCTTGAACTTAATCCTTCAAGCTTATTGAAAATAAAGAGAATTTTAAGAATCTAAAATATAAAGCAACATTCTCAAAAGATGATATATAGACTAAATTATGCATCCAAGTGACTTGACTTAGCTTTTGAATAGTGATATTGCTTACGTGCATAGAGAATAATGTATGCTAGAGAAAAGTGCTGATGTAGACAAACTGCAGAGGATTTGATCAAATCTTAACATCAAGAGAAGTATGTAGACTACCCAAGAACATACTCTCCAACAGCTGCATTGAGTTGATGTAACATATAATAGAAAAATATCCATCAAAATGCTATGATTTTACAAAAAAGGTAACAATAATCGATGCCCACTTTTCATTTCTTGTTAGATTAATTAAGTCCCCTTTATATCATTGCGTAAAAAAAAAAGGTCTCCTTTACATCACTTTTATTTTTGTGTGAAATGAATCAAAAACAGAAGTTTTAGAATATACTACATGAAAAAAATATGGTTTAGCCTGGATTCAGAGACAGATAAGAGACTGTCATGAATCAGACTGCAAAGAAAGAAATGTTCCGTGCATACTGATGAATTCTAGATGGAGAGTTTTTGTTGGACCAGAAGTAGAACTATTTTGGAATCAAATACTGGAAGCATTTAGTAAACTGATATTTATATAGTCTCACATCAAAATGCAGCTGAAAAGTATAACAGGTCATGTTTACTGGGAACAGCATGCCCATCATAGGCGCATTTAGAGAGCAAATAAAAGATGCTTTAGGCACTAGTTGAACTGTAATATGAGTTTTTTATATAGCGAAGAATAAGCCTGTAAGATAAAGAAAACCTGGAACAAGTAGGCGAACTCTCACCGGTTTCCTGTGTGATGCCAAACCTGTCTGAGGTGCTTCCTTTAAATGTTCTTCCATGGTTGCAAGAAATGAGGGAGGAGGCTGAGGATTTCAAAAAAATTTTAGAAAGAAGAATCATGAAAGCTGTCTACTGAAAGAACATATATTATTGACTTGGAAATATGAAGGTGAACAACCTGTCTTAATGTAGGGAATTGAAATGTCTGAGCTAGATCCAAAGTTTTGCAGAAGTCATAAAAATCAGCCAGATGATCAGCCTACAACACAAGCCAGGGATCAAAAAACAAACGGAAAGATCAGCATTGAGTCTATGGCATATTGATAATCTATATTAACTCATCCCTAGTTATTCTGGATTATGTCGTGAAAAAGAAGATAAAGACCTGCCGTCCAGCTTTTCTGTAAATATTAAGAGCTCTGACAGCATCATGCTTGGGCATGTCAAAATACTGCAGAAAAAAAAAAGTTATCTCTAACTTTGTTGATTTTTCAATGTAGGTGAAGATATTCGAAAGTGCAATAGATGATCATACCATGTCTACCAGATTAATAATCCTGTCATTGATGGCACAATATACTTTGAAGCTCTCTTTCACAACCTGTGTCATCGCTAATCGTACCAATGTCAACTCAATGGAATTGGCACTCAAGAAGATCCAGATAATATAGTCAAATATTTTATGAACAAACATTTAAAAGTAGAGAAAGCATCAAGCCTAGCTGCTGGTTATGTATGCATCATATCTGTTTCAAATACAAGCTGATAAACTGGCTGGCCATTTGAAATTTTAGAATTTCCCTTTAGTCTACTTTTTGCCACTCTTCCCTTGTATATTTACATTTTTTGAAACTTTTCCAAGTCAGCGCCGAGCTAAAATTTTAATGGTCAAAATGAAGTATTGCTCTACAGTTGGTTCCAACAAACTCAGTTCCAAAACAAGCTTCTGCTGTATTAGTTGGTAATTTTTCCTCTTTTGTTTGGGGGGAGGGTGATGCGTTAGTTTTCCATCTATACTCCTACGGTGGAAAAAGAAACACTTCATAACCAAAACATTTTAGATCAAACATTTTTTTGTAGGTACTTTGCATACCAGGGCCAAGGCATACTGGATGACAAAGTTGCAGCAGGCTGCTCCTTCAGGCTGAAAATATTTTGACTAATTAGACATCCTATTGAGACAACAGAAAGATTTGAATAACGAACCTTTAAAGCAAATACTGAATTGAGGGTTCAAAAATGCAATGTATGTACCTGCTTACCAAGTTAATGAAAGGAATTATAAGCCATTACCTGGCAACAGATCAGGCGATATAGAAGTTGTTGCAATGCAGGCAGCTGCTCCAACAGTTCTTCAGTAATCAACACTTGGGTCTTATTCTTTTCCTGATACAATAGATACCGCTTGATTTGCACTCTAGCTCCTTTAAAAAAGATTTAAGTGGAAACAAAAAGTGAACTGCAATGTAGAAACCATACTTTAGATACTTCAGGAGCTGATTTTGGTCCTCTGTCTGACTCTATATCAAAGTTCAAGTTCCTAAAACATTCAAGTCTTTCCTCCAGAAAGAGTGCGTATGTTCGGACCCAAGCAGAGCAATCCCAAGCTGCACCAAAACTATCTAAGTGTTAAAAAATGTTGTCCTATATGTGGACTTTTTCTTTTCCAGAAACACAAAAAGGACTAAAGTGATTGACTGAAGAAAATATTGCACCCATACCTAGAGGACTTGAATCATCCTTGAAATAGGATATATCAAATATATGTCCTCTTCTGGAGACATGCATTAACTCATTTCTGAAGCTAGGATCGCCTTCTCTTAATAGCCTATGAAAAACTATCAAAGTCTTTACGGCAACCTGAAATTATTCAGTCATTAGCACAAATGACAGAGATTCAATCTCCATGTTATGACAGTCATCAAATAGAAATATCTGCATGTACAAGTAAACATCAGCAATTAAATGCTTCTCTAATCACATTATTGGAAACCAATTACCAAAAAAGCACGTGTACATTTATGATGGTTTTTTGCAACTACATTGTGTATGTTAAGATAATATAAGCAAAACCTACTCAACATCAATTTGACCAAAAAAATTCATCATTACAAAATGGTAAAAAGTTCTAATGAAGTCTGAGTTTTTAAACATTGTGATCTTATAATTTGATACAGATAGAAATTGAAAAGAAAAGCATGAAAGGAAAATTAGTATGTAGACTTTACGATCCAGCTGCGTGTCCTCGACAATCTTTTTGACAGGGCATGAATGCAATAGCCAACATCAGCTCTTGGACATGATATCGATATAGCTGCAAGTATCTCTGACAGAAAAATGTACAAGTAAATCAAGAGAGTTCTAAAATGAGGAGACAGAGAGACATTCAATTGATTGGAAATAAGCCAAGGTCTAGTTTTTTGCCAAAAGGATGATATATACAAACATAAAAAGCCTCAACCAGAGGCATTTTGCAGAAATCCCATCATCATTTTCTGTTTTTCATAAACCAAATATAGAACCTGAAAATCAACGAAAATAAACTCACTTCTAACATGTCGTTCCTTGGGGGGGCATTCAACATGGTTGGTGGCCTTGACAATTGCAATATCCAATACCTTGCAACAAAACCATACAAATTCGGACCCCAAATGAAACAAATACAAGAATCCCATAATGAACCACCAAAAATCTTGATAAAAAAATCCAAAGAATGCGATTTATTGCATGCCCAAAAAAGAAAATGAAAAATGATCAAAAAACAAACCTTGAACTCGCTGTTAACCTTTGCTAGGCCAACCTTGGTGGAGTCCTTAAGAACCCCATAAGCCTTTCTGAAGCTTTCCATTATAAGGGAATGCAGCCAATGATACCATGCGACATTAAAGGCCAATCAAATCTCTGCTGATCAACAGAAGAAGAAGGGAAGAGAGATTCAAGAGAGAGAAGAGGCTGTGGAACGTTCTTCTTTCTCTCTTGTTTCTCTTAACCGTGGGACTTCCAATATAACAGAAATAAAAGAACAATGGAATGTTTTGTCTATCTTCCTACTTTCTCTCTTTTTGTTTGAAAAAAATGTTTTGAGGGAGTAACATTTGGCCCTCTCAATTATATCAGTTTTAGCCCTCAAAATATGAAAACATGCACTTTACTCCTGTATTGAAGAAAATATTATTTTTTTTTTAACTTTATCTCTATTTTAAAAAAATATTAAAATTTTTATTTTTTTTAACTTAATAGAAAATATAAATCAATCTGGACCAGCCAAACTTTTAAATGGGGCTAATTGCAATTTACCTTGTGTTTTATGAAAAAAGCATTTTACTTCCTCTAAAAAATAAATGTATAAAATACCTTTAAGTATTTTAAAAAATTATGCACATTTCCACCTCCTTCTTATTTGCTACCTATTTAACATAATTTTAACATGAAAAGATTAATTTACCCTTAATCATTTAATATATTTTTAATTCAATTTAAATAATCTTTTATTATCATTTTTTCCGTTTCTTTCATTTTTTTCTTTTCTTTTTATTTCTCATTTCTCTCTTCCTCCATTATTTCATATATTTCTCATTACATACCTATATATAAATTTATCATTATTTCTCATTATTTCATATCTTCTCATTTCAGACATATATAAATTTATTTATAAAATTAAAATCACTTTTATTTTTATCTTATCAATTATATCCATCTTTCTTTCTATTAATTCATTCCAACGTAAATAAAATTTAAATTTCATAAAAATATATAACGTATTTTTTATTTATATCTAAATACATATATAGCATATATGTACATATATATAAATTTATCTATAAAATTTAAATAACTTTTATTTATATATTTTTTCTTTCTAATTATTCATTTCAAATTAAATATTATATATATTTATTAAAATACATATATAATATATTTATACACATATATTTTTGTTGATAAGAGATTTATAAATATATATTAGTATATATAATGTTATTATCATATATATATATATATGATAATATATATAATTATTTAATAATATCATCTTTACATACATTTATCTATAAAATTTAAATAATTTTATTTATGTCTTTTTTTTAATTATTTACTTTAAAATAAATATTATATATATTTATTATCATATATGTGATAATATAAATAATTATTTAATAACATATAATACAAAATTCTACCGCCCACCCCCCACCTTGTCTCCCCATTACGGTTGCCATGGCAACATTGTGGCCATATTTGGCCGCTGGCCATGGTGGCTGTGTTTGATGGCGGCCACCACCATCTATTCTGATTTTTTTTTCTTTTTATCATTGTAAGAACTAACAGCAAATGTCGGTGGGGTGGGATAGTCATTTATATATATAATTGAATATATATATATATACACTTTTATATAATATATATACACATTATATATAGAATAGTATATTATATTGTATATATAATTTATATATTTTTAAAAAATATATAATACGATTTGATATAAAATGTTGATTTTTTAAAAGAAGATCTAACAGTTGATGAATAAGGTATAATTATCTTTTTATATAAAAAAATTTAATCCCAGATACATGAACGGGTGCATGTCTTACACCCATATTCTCAGGGGGGTTTGTTGTGTGGTTTTTAAAATATGACAATGTTCTTTGCATATATATATATTTTCATAAGAGGGTAATTTGCCCACTTTTTTTAATACAGTAGGTTATTTGTAAAAATCCCCTTTTAAATAACATTATTAAACTTTATACTTAGTTTGCTATAAAAGATAATCTAATTACTTAATAATGATTTCATTCTTATTTACCTTAAATGGTTGTGAAATAATAAAATGATATTTTTACCTAAAACCAGCAGGTATGCGTAAGTAGGGATAATATATCAACATTCGTAAAACAATTCTCTCAAAAAAATTTTGAAAAATAGAATTGCAGTTTTTTGAGGAGCACAAGATTCCAAATTACTAAATTGGAGTGATTATTGTCAGAAGTACAGATTTCTGTTAGATTATAAAACAATATATGCTCCATAATGTTGGAGAGTTAAAACTGTTTGTAACTTGTCTATATTATCATTATATTATATTTAAGATTTTTCTTTTTGCACAATGCACTTCATCTCTCATATTTTCAAAAATGGGCTAATTATTTTATATTTTGAAAGAAATATATAACCTCCTTGTATTTTTAGAAAATGAAAAATAGTATCCTACTCAGTCTTTATGATTGTTAATTATAAATGAACAATCAAACTAGTTATCATTTATTTATTTATTTTTTAATGGAGTGACTTTCTGAATAGCAAATCGAGGAATTTTGTTGTATTATGTACAACTGGTGCTATTGATCCTCTAAAATCTACTCAAAAATTTAAGTCATTGGAATAATGAAGAGGTATTCCGTATTAGACTGTTATTTATGAAGATGGAACAAATTAATTTGTATTTTCAACATCGTTTCAATATATCATTCATTTTTTTTACATAAATTTCTATTAAACTATGTCTTGAGATCCTTTTATTCAACCATGAACAATGACTTTTCCAATCAACCATTCTCAATGTATATGAACCATAAATCAATAAAAATAAGTTGAACTTGTCTAGCAAATAGAGACCTTTTACCTACAAAGAAAGGACACCCTGTTCTAATTGACATGAGAAATAACGAGTTTGTCCTTCATGCTACCTGAGGGTCTAATTCCAACATTAATGTATTAGCACATAAAACTTGATTACATCAGGAGTTCATCTGCTTGCTTTAATATAATATAATAGTTACACAATTCAATTTAATTTCAATATTTAGTTCATTTTTAAAAGTCATTGATATAGTTATGGCCCAACATGCATTTAAAATCAAATTCAATTAGAATATCAAGGCCTTGAGGTGTGGTATATTTTTCAGCTTAAGTTGAAAATAAATTATAATTTATTAAATGAAATAATCATGCAAAGCAAATAATCAAAGTTGGATTAAAATATGTGAACAAATATTAGATAGTATATACAATAACCCACTATTTATCCTAATCACGTATATCATATTTAATCCAAACACACCAAGTAAATGAGTTCGAATAACAAAAGAATGCTTTTAAAAAATGTCATTAAAATCAAGGAATATAGGCCTACTTGCCCACACAATGAGTTTATATGCTTCTTTTTCAAAAAATAGGACTAATTTACCCCTTCAAGAAAAATCCAATGGATAGATTTCCATCTCTCTTTTTTATTAATATGCCTTGTTGAAGAGTAAATAGACTCGGTTACCTTTTCCAATGCTTTTCTAATGCTGGTGTCGTACCTATATGTTTGCTTATTAAAACAGTGGTACTCTTATTATGGTTCTTCACCACAAGGGACATCTTTGTGTGTCAACTGGGCATTACTCTTGTATTTTAGTAGAAACTACTTTCCATACCAACCATCCAAATAAGTGCAATTGATTTCCCATCTACCAGTTACCATCAACAAGATTGCCTCACAACTTTGGCATTGGCACCCCACTTTTTGGCCGGCAAAAGGCATTTGTATACATGTAATCAAAATTCTCAAATGGCTATATAGACAACTCAAAACTGGCCAACTATTTGAGCTACTAACATGGCTAAGAATCCCCAACAGAAACACAAAATAACCTATGCCAACAGAGCCTCCTCACGAGCCTGCAGCTCAATCCTGCCAATGCATATATTTTTCTGACAGTGATAGCATCCCATAGTGAAGTGGAGATCATGCAAGTTTAAAGCTTTTCATTCCATGTATTTAGATATATAGAAGGCATTATCTCCACAGTTTTGTCTTTCCCTCAGAACTGGGACATGCCTTATGAGCCAGCACTTTTTGAACAATCCAGTTTACGCCTTTTTGCAGCTAGCCGGGGTCTCAACTGCACAGCACGCATTATGCGGCACCAATAGTAGCATCAGAAGTAGAGGTACTAGTATTTTTTTTAGCTAAAGAATCTCTTCTTCTGAATCACAAACAAACAGAAGGCTTTCTGGTAAATATCAGAAGGGTTCCAAGTAAGAACGTTCGCCTTTTGAATAATGAGGAGAAAAACTTTATAGCAAGGAACATCATTAAGATGAGAAAACAATGAAAATTATCAAGTACATCCAGCAAACTTTAAAGGAAATAAAGAATCATAGAACATACCATCTCGATGTACTTTAATTGCTTCATGACTTCTTCTGTGTCGAGTTCCTGAATCAGCAAGAGATGATTATCTTAAAATATGCATAACCATATTGTTTTATAATGAAACCACTTTTATAATGATGTTAGAAACAGGCAAAACAAGTCTCATAATATAGCTTCATCATAAACAGAAAAATACTAGAATAAGCAATTAGAAAGGAGAGTTCCATGTGAACACAATAATGCTGATTGAAACTTGTCAGCCTAAGCGCATGCAAGTCTGTTTGAATTGATCATCAGAACACCTTTAGAGGTAGAAAGCTTTACGCAGACAGGAGAAACTTTGACCAGCAATATCGCAAATAGTGTCATTAGGGACAATTCAACTTTAGAGTGGGAAAGGGGCTAAGTTTAGAGCTACCAGAATTTGTAAAATAGAACACAAAAACAAAGCATAAGATTGCAAAATACCTGGGGTACAGCACAATCTGCATGAGCTGGGTCCCAAAGAATACAGCGAAAGCATTCCCAGTCATCAGTTTGAACTTCGAAAAGAGGGGCCCTGCCATATGTTCAGTTTGAAAAACTAGTGTGCATACATTTGCATTTTTAGTGACAACAGAACCACGCAAAAATAAAAAAATGATGCACAAGATGCATTTAAAAGTAAATTAGCATATGCTGGATATATCTTTAAAACTGCGGCAGATGTTACTTGTTTTTAAATCTTGGCTCAAAGTATGAGCATAAGAAGCATCAACTATCAGCAACTAGAACGAAGAAGAAAGATTAAGCTGTCTTACAAATGCATTCATATCAACCAGTTGCCATAATTGCTCCACAATTTTTATCTTCTAGTCTAATGTTAACGGAGAGGTTGAGATTCAAACTCTCATTAAGACACCTTTTTTTTAACTGCAATATTTCTCCAAGTAACCACAATCGTCTCACATGTTCCTAAACATAGGAAATGTGTTTGTTCCTACAGCCTAAATCGGCGCAACCTCATGCATGTAACCCAAAGAAATCTCAAAATATGAGTCTCTCAAATATCACCAAAAAAACAACTATTTCACAAAAATTATCACGCTGAATATTACAAGACTACTCAAGGTAGCCCATCCTTAACCAATACAAAATAGCAATGTTGCAGGCACCAGAATTTCACTTTCCTCCTTTGTACTTAGATTTTCCAGCGAATTCCACAGTCAATCATCTTTAATGGAGTACTCTGGCCTGTCAGCCCACAATCTTGGACTATCTTTATTTTCTTTATACAAGCAGTAACAAAGAAACCTAATTCACTAAAATTCCCTTCTTTCTCCTGCTTTCAACAAGACTTCTATCACATAATATTTTTTTCTGAATTGTTTGTCATCTTCACAGATAATTCTACCACACATCACAAACATGAAAGAAAGAACATAAGTCCTACCTCTGTCTGGATTTTACGATTCGCTTCAACCACTCAATGCTACACTTACTAACCTCAGTATCATTTCCAATTCAATTGCATTATATAGTTTCCCTCTTCAACAATGTTGAGTTAATATCCTCAACTCTGGTGATGCTAAACAGAAATTTAAGAAAACCAAATAGTGAATCTAGAGGAACCTGCTTGAAAGCAGAGAAGGCTTCCTCCTCACAATTCTATATATAAAATAATGAAAAAAGAACGGCTATCACATGCTTCCTTTAAGCTCTTATACCTGCCTAATGATTTCTTCCTCTATGAAAATGCAACCAATAACACAACCAAAAAATTCACCTAAGATAATTTTCAACACACTTGAGCATCTATCCACGCATTTATGACTTCCTAACCACATACATGAATTGAAAATGGTTGTACATCCAACCCTCTCCTATCCCCAAACCAAACAAAAAATAAAAATAAAATAAAAAATAAAAAAGGAAAGAAAAATAAAAAAGTAATCCTGGTAGCCCTTATCATAGCATTAATTTTTTATAGTATGCAACTGTCTCATTGTTTGATTCTAAATGCCCATAGTTGTATATTATACAACATCTTGTGCTTTTCTCTTCCGAACTTAAAGCTTCTTCCATCAAGTCAACTCCTAAAGTAATAAATTCCATGCCAACATCCAATCCCAATGTTTTTGCTCATTATAAGAAACAAAAATTTACCTGCGCCATTTCGAGCATATGGTTCCATCAACACCTTCTCCAATGCCTTCAATGACCTCTCTGCATTGAAGCCAATTACCAATAGAACTGAGCTTGAAATGTTTGGTCAAATCCCGGTCCTGGAACGAATCATGCTATGTTCCCTTTAATTCCCTCACAAAATGCTGTCAACTATATAAATGAACAATTAAAACATCAAAAGATTTACCTGTATGTAAACATTATTAGAAGGATCTATTTCTAATGGATCACCAATAAAATTGCATTCCCTGTAGCAATTGTGAGCATCAATTACAGAACAATAACTGGTTGTTAAAGGGACCAATACAAGTAATAAAGTAAGAATGACAGAAAACTAGACTTATAGAACCATTTAAATCAACCAAAGCCCACGTTAATGGTAGAAATTCAAAAACTCCACAAGACAATGCAAAGATTAGCAACAATACATAGTGCACGCCACTGAATGCTTAAAAATTAGATTTCTGACAATGCTAAATTAATCAAACTCAGTATAGGACAACCTGCCATTCACAACTATTCTCATCATGAACTTTTACAGTTCCAAATATCACTCTTTAAATCATAGATATTCTCAATTCAGAATTATTTCTCATTTTATCTCCCTAATCTCAAAGCTTAGAAGCCACATGGCTAAGCAGTTTCAACACATACTGAAAAGATGCCAAATAACCAAGCATAAAAATCAGCAATACTGAAACAAGAATACAGAAAGTGCATGGACAAAAGAGATATGGTATATCTAGTTATGGCTGTGTTGTACAGAAGGCAGATAAGGAAATAGATGATTGGCGTGATAAAAACAATGATATTCACAAACACACAAGAAAAGAAAAGATTAACTTGCATAAACACAACATAGTATTCTGCTACTTCGCAGAGAGGTAGAGAAAAAGATATTTGGTATAAGAACACTGTTAAAAGACCTTGTCAGATTAAGTCTTTAACAAGAACTCAAGAAATTCATAAGAGATCTGCATCCCATAACAATTCATATGAGGACAACTAAACCAGACTAACTGCTTGAAGATTACATGTTATCTCTTTCTAATGTTTTTCATATTCCTCTAACTCTTCCCTTGTATTTGATAAAAGACAAAAAAAAAAAAAAAGAATATGATGAGACTGCTTAACAGCATTTTAAAAATAAGTAATCAGACTGTGAACACTTACAGATTATTAGATAAGGCCTAAAAATCTTTGGATATACAAGTTTCCATGATAATATCACAAAATAAATGTTCTCTCTGGATCCACTATGTTATGTTTTCACATCCAATGGTAGAACAACAGAAGTCAAAAGCTATTCAACAGTAAAATATTTGAAAAGGAAAGAGAAAAGAATTCATGTTCAGCATTTATGATAGGATGCTTTCGGTGAGTCTGTTAGCTAACAGCAATACAAGAGACATAAGAAGCTCATAAGCACAGAAGTAGGCATTGGAAAATATATTTGGAACAACTGCCAACAAAACTACCTGAACATCAAGCAGAAAGAAAAAAACCTAGACCTTCAATAATCACCAAATAATCAAAGTGGGGTACAAAATTGGTGCGACAGTGACAGCTGAATGGCACTAAAAATTGCTTTCAGGTAAACATCCTACAAAGAAGTAGATGCAGAAGTTCATAGAGATATTGGAAAACCAAGTAGAATACATCCCTTAGTGGAACACGTGAAAAATGTGACACTCAAATAACTGTCCACTGCATTACTAAGTTATCCCATCATCAACACTTCTAATAGTTTAATCCTAGAAATGGAATTCTAAAGCATTTGAAGTAGATGAAAGTGAAGGAACATACTCATCAACGGGGCCACAATAATCAGGAACATCAGCTTGAAATTCATCGCCAATTCGCACGTTGGACATATATGGTTCAGTGTCTCTGAACATGAATCCCAAGGACCCCAATTCACCTTCTGAAGCTGAATATTGATTTCTGCCAATTTCAGTGCTGATATTGACTGAATTACTGGTAGATTTATCTTTCAATATTTTATGCTTCTTTTTCAAGCAAGAACCACAAAGCCACTCACCAACTGGCAATATTGTTATACGAGGGTTGTAGCAAGAAACATGAAATGCATCTTCACAATTATCACATATTAGCATATTTAATGTAGTTTCCATTTGCTGACAGACTTTGCATGACTTTGAGCAATAGTTGTCACTACTATCGTTTTCAGTAGAAGCTCGATCCTGTCTGGTCCAAACTTTATCAAGCAGTCCCTGACTTCTGAGAATTGAAATGCATATATCTCTTTCAGAAATCTCTTCTTGTGCCTTTTCAGCAATCAATGCACCAGAAGAGGAGCACTCGCCTCCATCATCGATATCAGTTTTCAAGGAAGCTGAACTAAGTTCCAAATTCGATTTTGATGATGAACAATTATCATTAGCACTGCAGACATTCAAAACTCTGCCCAAATCAGTTGTCAGGGCCTCTTCAGAGCCAGCTTCTTCCCCAGCATGACGCCCATTAAAGGATGCTGTAGCCTCTCTGTTGCATTCTACTGGACACGTAATAGGAGATCTTACAGCTTCTGTTGCACACTCAGAAACAGAAACCACATGCACTTGGGCATCCAGTGAAGGAGCTCCAGAACTGATGGCAGAGGGACAGCCATCACAAAGCTTAGTACCAGCAGACGGTTGGACTGTGAAAATGGCAACAGAGTTCTTATGATGTCTCCGACGTTGATAAACAAAAGCTGGTGCAAAGTTCTGAGACATTGTACTGGAGGATGATAGCTGGGAATAATTTCCTGTATAGTTGAAGGAACATAAATTGTCACCACTTTTCCTCCTCCCTAAACGAGGTTCTCCACAGCTATCCAAATGGTGTTGGCAACAAATTGAACATTTTGTCCAATCCTTCGTACCTGGCAAAAAGTCACAAGAAAGCCCTTTTTCAAGAAGTTTTATTCATAAGAAAGAGCAAATTCCACATAACAAGGATGGGAACTTTGCATTAGCATTCTCAATTGGCGAGTACAAAAATCAGCCAATTGACTTCTCAAAATTTTTAATAAATCGAACACCAAAAGACTACATGTAAAGAAGTTTTTTAGGTTTCCAGCAAATGCCTGATAATGCTGCTAGATCCACATTTAAGAAAGAAACAACAAAATAACACCACATAAGTAGCCGGAAGACATTGTAATGAAACTTCGCATCAAGCCCATGCATAGATGATAATCTAATTTTGCATTTTTACACATTAAAGATATTTGCATAATTAGCAGATATGATACACTAGTAATTTGACCTACATGCCTGAAAACATATCACCTGGTTTTCTGCCAATATCTCAAAGTGCATGGTTACTTTTTTAGTCTTGCAATTTCACTGTTTAAGATTCTAAATTTTCAGTCCCAGCACAAACCAACTAAAAAACTCATGCTTCCATCGCATTTAGAACCTAGAAGTTTGTTTACTAGCTGAAAACTGTCCTGTAATGTACACACCTTGAGATGCATTACCTTGGTTTCAAGATATCAAAAAGCCTACACCTACAGGCTACAACAAATAAAGAGTAAGCAGTTGACTTTTTGGATTGTCACTTTATACCTCCTCTGTTATTACATCCATCCCTCATTAACTGCAAATTTTGAAAGCATCACCAACTTCACTGCAGAATAATGAGATTCTTCATTTCACCATTCAATTCCCACAAAAACCCACCTATCTGTACTCCAGTTAAAGGTTTACATGCAGCCATGCAGCTCTGGATAAAGTGCAAGAAGATACAGACCGGAAGAAAGGAACACAATAGGAGATAAACAAGTCTTCCGTCATGTGAAACGACAAAAGCCTTCCCTTTTAACCCCTTTATCTTCGCAACTCCTTAGCATCCAGGACTCTAGCATATCAACCTTATAAGGGTGCAGACCACCTCACAGGACATAAGAGCCTAGAAGGCCAGCCCTAAAGCTGTCTAAGTTACAAGGGAGATATGTGGAAAATTAATCTAACATCTTCACAGGTCTTTTATGATGAATCATCAAAACTAAACACATTTTAACAACCTCTGGTTCTCAGAACCATCAAAAGTATGTAGAGAAAACAGATAGGCCAAAACTAATTGATTGATAGGGTAAATCTACCTTTAGTTTAAGTGATGGCAAAGATCTGCTTTCAGAGAATAAACAAAGTAAAGAAGTTGGTGCAACCTGCTCCTGGTCTTATCTGATTTTAAATAATTTGAAACGGCTGAGATTACGTCTTCCTGTGATTCTCATGTAAGGCCAAACATGTTATTACTTACAGAGAATTGCAATCTGGAATTAGGATTTTGATGCATATTGTTTCTTGATTTGCTTTTATTGTTGTATAACAGCAAACAGGTGGCAGAAAAAGTTGCTAGGTACAATTTATAAACAGGGAAATTCTTCCAGATATAAATTTGTTCAGTCTATATCAACATACAGCAAGCTCTAACAGTGGTGAATCAGAAAGATCATACAAATGAAGGCCTTCCTTTCTCTGAGTTGAAGAGTAGATTTCATTCGAATATATTTTCAAGTGAAAATAATAAAAGAAATCAGCAAGTCAGTCGGTTAATCAAAAGGAAGAAACCCAATAAATATGACTTTCTTAATTAATACAATTTAGATAGAAAGTGGCCGCCAAAATTATTTCTACATATAAGTAAACTAATCTAACCCAATATATAAGTTAACACATTGTGAAAACCCATCGAGTATTATACATATCCATCTTCAGAAATCGACATTACTCCTTGCATAAGTATGACTTTTCTTTGGTTTTTGTTTTGGACAACCCATCCTTCCCTATATGGACCATATTATCTCCCTTTCCATTCCAAAATTCCCTTTAAATATCAAATAATATGTTACCCAACTCTTTCAACTCGTATTACCCATCTGATTTCAAGAATCTCTAACCACAAAATAATTCTTTTGCTGCTCCGTATCAGATTGATAACCCATTAATAAACAATCCTCCTATAAATAAAACACATCAATCTGATCCCAATGCCCATCTCCAGACACTTAGTTTTTCAATTAAGGTTTTCAAGTAAAGTCTTCCAATAGTTCAAGCGGATTAGCATTCTAAACTAATAAATCAAGCGATTACAAACCCATATAACAGATAACAAACTTTTAACGGATTATACAAAATTGTACAGGCATGTGCTCCACAATGGATTTCTATTCATTGTAAAACTATTAAGCAAAAATCACTAAAATGAAAAAATTGTTCATAACTATTTTCCTCAAACATTCAAGAAAGCACAACATAAAATTCAAGAAATAAACCATGAAAAGTAAAAGATTGGTCTTTCTTTATACCTTTAGACTGCCATTGTAATAGTTGCATCAGTAAAAGTCAGTCTAACGATTTCTGAGGGCTTTGGGTTTTCTCTCTAAGAGAGAAAGGGTGGGAGAGGGGAGAATATTTGTAGTGATGCACTATGCAAACATATGTGTCTTAGGCAAATGGAAAGAGAGGAGTTGAATGGCTACATTGATATATGCTTTGGTGAATATACAAAACCTCTTAAGAGGGCCTTGTACATGATTTCTTTTGGTTTAAAATATGGAGATATATTGGGAATAATTGAAGTTGTTTGTGACTTGGCTTGTGGATCCACTTATTCAAATATATTCAAACTACAAACCTAATAATTAGATTGATTCTATCACAATTTAATAGATTAGCATAAATTCATCTTAATTTAACTAAAAGTATTTTATATTTTGTTATAGATTTATCCATAAAAATTACAAGCATATTGAAATTTGTCGCCTATTCTTTAAATTACACCATGATTATGATTGTGTGGCACAATATTTTAATTAGATTGCATTCATATGCAAAATCAATCTTACTCTTTTTCACTTCAATAGCATTTCAACTATTTTTCTATTTGCAGTCTCATCCCCTTTGTCCATGTATAAAATTTCAAATACAAATTAAAGATTTTGAGTGTTATGATAAAAATGAAAAAAGCACCCCATATGAGCAAATGTCCCAGCACAACCTTACAAGTAACCGGTATACTGCATTGGCACATGACAATATAAATAAAAAAGGAGAAAATAGGCTCGAATTATTAATGTTACAGGCAAAGTTAAGTGAACAAATCAACAAGAAACCTTTTACAACCTTTTTAGCATGTGTAAGCACAACATATCAGTCCAACTCTTTATATTAATATTTCATTCTCGTATCCAATTCCATATTAAAATTCAATTCCTCAAACTAAATCCTCAAATCTTGTTAGTACTAAATTGGCTAGCCAGCACAAGGACATGAGCATGCCTCGGGGTACAGCAATTTGATCCCTCAGAGTCGAATGCACTTTCTCCATCACAGTACCTGAAGAACAGGTGATTCAAAATTTAGAGACTTGTTCACAAGGATGAGTCAAAGTATGAAATAGCAACAACAAAACCTCAATAGCATCAATATCCAAGATATATAAATGCATATAATATTACTATATTAGTAGCATCACTTGCATTATGAGATCTCAAGGCCTGTTGCCCATCTTTAGTGTATGAAAAATGATTAAAGAGCTCAAACCGGCTGGAATTTGCAGGCAGCTTGAGAGAAAACGTGCCTCAATTGTTAGAATGAAGTTTGCCTTGTAAAAATTCACAATATTAAAAGCATAGGACTCAAATTGAGCATTTATCAATTTCTTGAGACAGATATTATTGTTGTTGTTGCTTTATATATATATATATATATATATATATATATATATTATTACCTACACATCCTACAAGTGTACAGACCAGTTAACACCTCTCTAGTTTGGATCCATGCAGCCAAACTAGCTTCTTGGCTTCGTATCTTTACTGGTCGCAGGTAGCACAAAAATTTCTGTGGTTAACATCTGTAGACCACAAGTTTATGAACGGCGAGCAAAAGTTAAAAAGTTTGAAATATAACCAATTAGATCCACTTTTTATGATATCAAAGTGTCTTAACAGGGAAACCCCCCAGCACATCACTTTTCGTCTGACAGTCGATATATACAGATAAGAGGTGCAAAGAGTAGCCATACTATGAATTGGCCCCTTTTCTGCAAACGAAGAGTATTATAAGTCCAAATAAAATAGAAGATTAACAAATTGCTGCATATAGTGAGAAAATTGCACCAGCACATACCTCTCAGGATGGTACTAGAACCAAACTTGACAAAGGAAATGCAGTTAGACCTGTGGCACTGGTGTTCTGTGAGGCTTTGGGGCTGAATTTAATGGAAAAAAAAAGAAGAAGCAATAATTAATTAAAGAAATTGAATTAATTATGTTGGGGAAAAACAAATTTTGACAATATCCAAAAATGCAACTAACAGAATTGCTGCTCTAAGTGTAGGGGCTGGAATAGTGCAGAAAGAGATAGTGGAGTAACACTGGTTAATAGAAACAGCATATATAAGAACCCACATCTTCATTATTCTATGCAGAATAGAAGAAGCTTGATTAGAACACAGATATCAGGTGATGCCTATGGGGACTGCAATTCTACAACTTCTCCGGATAGAAGGATTGCAGAACCAGCAAGTGCAGTAAGCCATACATAACATAGTGCTGCCAGAGATGAAGAGGCGACTCATTAATGCTATTGGTTACTTAATATAGAGGCCCAGAATGCTTTTCCAAGGAAAGAAAATTACTAATGCTGCTCCATACCCAATGAAGCAGACTACAGATGCTGCCCTAATAATACCCAATGAAGTAGCTTGTTCCTGGAAAAAGGAAGCATAAAATGGAATTGAGTGCTATGGAAGTTCGATGTCACAGAGCTTATACTTTTTTCTGTATACTCTTAGAGTGGAAACATTTGAAGAAAATTGTGGGCAGCAAATGTCATTGCATATTTCCACTATTATAAATCTAATAATGTTAAGATTTCTTTGCCAGCCCTAGAAATATCAGATAACAGACCCTTTCTTTCCTCTTCATCTCTCATGGTTTTGCAAGTTTCCAAACTATTTGTGGAGAAAACAAAGCCCAGGGGGGTATTCATGGTATCTTGTCCATTATTGCAGAGAGAAAGCTTTTGCACAAGTCATACTCTATTGGCTGATGAGAGTTTAGTGTTCTTCTGTGCGGTGGCATGGTGAAACTTAAGTAACTTCTGATAAAGATATGGAAATTCTTTGTTATAGACACCAATTTCAGCAGCTAGATCAGGTCACGTAAGCATGCGAAATGCAAACTTCCTACATTCTAGATCAGTTATTAATGCGAGAATGTGCTAAAGACTAGAATAGGAGTTCAAATTTCTTATAATCATTTTCGAGGAGTATCTGATCTTTTCAGTAAATCTGAATACTAGCCTCCCGAAACACATTGCTTTGAGATCATCTTGCACAAACTCCTACAGTAATTAAGCCTTGGTATTGAATAGCCCTTTTCACCTTACAACCTCTCCCATTTTAGGAGATGTCAGTAACTCCAGCATATATTAATTTCTAAGCATCACTAGCTACAGTGGGTTTGTTTACCATTGGGATTCCCTTGCTCATAGAAACTTCTTAGAAGATTGATGGCTTCTGATGCCATTATTCCTCCTGTGCACTTGAATTCCTTCTTTTCTGAAATCCCGCAGCTGTATATGATGAGGACATAATTATAAAAGGAAAAGTGAAAAAGTTGGATTAGTACCAACTGTCATGAAACAAATAAACACAATGACAAATAGTACCACAAAAACCAGCTCCCTTGATTAACCAAATTCTCAAATATGACTACCCTATTACTTTATTCTATGGTTATATCAAGTTACGTGGAGTAAGGATAGTATAACATATAAGCTTTCAGCCATTATTGAACTTCTGTTTATGTATAGTGCAAAGGTAGTAGAGAAGCAAACATTGAATTTGAAAGTATAAGTTTGTACAAATAACAAATAAGGAAAGCAAAAGTTGTTAAGTGTCCAAAAAACAGCAAGCATACAATTAATAAATTTATTTCTAAGAACCTGCTAAGCAATATTCATGTAATATTGAAGAGAAGATGCTCAAATAAAGAAAATAAAAAAGAAAAATAAAATGCTGAAAATTGAAAAAGAGGAAGAAGAAAAAGAAAGAAAGAAAGAAAAAACCAGGAAAGAAAGAAAAAACCAGGAAAGAAAAAAAAAAAGATAAAATGGATTTGAACCTAAACAAAAGAGAAGCAGCAAGAACGTGTTGCTACGCAAATGGGAAGACTCTGGTGAAGATGCAAATCATATAAAACAAAACAATAAAAGTACTATCAGTCTTCAATGTTTTCAGGAAGATACCTGAATAAAGAGATTAAAAACTAAGCCCTTATGCACCTTTGAGGAACAAGGCTTCAAACAAAGTGAGAAAAGGTTCACAATGGCTAACATTTCTCAAACAAGATAAGCTATCAAATACAGCCCCTTAACAAAGTGTAGACCAGTATTTAAGAGTTGCCGGTATTGTGACACAGAATTTGCAACAGTTTCACTAACTCTACCACTTGAGAATCCTGCTCTTGTCTATCCTTGAGCTTTATCTTAAGTGCAAAAAAGAATATGACACCAGCTTCCGTACATCATAGACTCACATTATGGCTAGCTCAACTATAATTACAGATAATTGGTAACAAAGGGAAAGATCAGGCCACAATGAAAACTTGGATACCAAGCTTGAAATTTCTATTTGCTTAGCACAAAAAACTAGTTTTAAATTATTCCATAATCACTAAGAATGCTTTTTAATCATATCTTGTAAGATACAAGGCATGACATTCTGTATTGCCTAAAACAAAATATCGCATGAAAGAGATTCATGAATTCAGGATTCATCATGCACCTTTAATTAACAAGAACCAATGAGCTTTCACTAGTTATTGCTTTTCAAAAAACATAACAAGAAAAGGATAGTTATCAACTTAGATCAAACCTTGGAGGCTTCACAGAGCTATTTGTATGCAAGGACAATATCGATCCACAACCTCCAAATTTATCATTTGCACAGCCATAATATACTTCTTTTATTCCTGATAGAGATCGTTAAATGAAAACTCAAAGTTAACATATCAATTAAAACTTGCAAACAATGTGCAAAATTTTCTTCACCCTACCGATAATTGACAAAGCTGCTGCACACATTATGCATGGCTCACATGTAACATAAAGAGCGCATTTTGAGAATTTCAATGCGACTTCTTCCCTTGTAAGTCCATTTTCCTGCCACTGCTGAAGCAACACATCAATTGCTTCCATCTCTGCATGTCGAGCAGCCTGCAGACCAGATATCTATTTTAAGTAAATAAAGGAAAAAGTGACAAAAAGAATGAGAAAATGGAAGCAAGTGATATTTAATTGATTCAAAGGTTTCAAATGCTTCTATAATATTCTTATATAAGAAATAAAGTTCGTACAACAAAAAGAAAAAATATCTCACTACTGACTGTATAGTCTGTATTTAAATCTCAAATATATGAGACTCTCAAATCAATTGTGATTCCTTTAAACAAGTGGCATGGAGAAGTGAGTAGATGTTCATCAGCATGTCCCACAGTTCTAATCAATCAGTACAAGGTTTTAGAAAATAGATGACATGAAAAATTTCTTCACATATTGCCAGTCAAGAAACAAAGGTTAGATTAAAATGTCAACCTGTCTATAAAACATTGTGTCAAATGGCATGCGAAGGCGTCTATCTAAATGGAAGAAGGTTAAGCTGTTTGAGTTTAATCTCAATTGACCCAAGTATCCTAGAACTGAATGCAAAACCAATTTCATCTGCAAAGAACAGTTTCATGAATACTGCAATCCCCACGTATCAAATCCTGATACCGCCACTATTCTTTAGTTGTTATTTCCATCAAGCAAAAGTTCAGCAAGGATTCTCAGAAGACAATTTAATACATCTAACTTGTTAGAGTATAAAAAATAGCTGTACTATGTTCTTTAATCAATCAAAAAACAATGTAGTACATGTAACTTGCTAGAGTATAAAAATATTTGTACTATATTCTTCAATCAAATAATTTTCTTTACTTCATAATTTGACAAAAGACACCAAAATCACCAACATAAATTTTGGGTGGCTTCCAAACAACAATGGTAAAACTTGGGTTCAAAAATATCACGTAAATCATACCTCCAATTATTCCAATATTAGATGTCAACTCACTAAGGATTAAGAGTGATTGTGCAACTGGGTGCTGTATTGTGATTGTTTTCAGAAAATTTTAGGTCCTGACTATTGTCCTTTAACCACGATGAGAATAACAATTTGGGATAGCTTATACAAGACTTTCCAGCCATGATTTCTAAATAATATAAAAAGGGAAAAAAATATCATACAAGGAACATTAAGTGTTAATAATTCTGAAGGCACATGGCAAAGAACCGAAAAGTTCAAACATAACAAAAGATTTTAGAACAAGTATGACACTTAGTTGAAAAAGTGGGAGACAGGGCAAAAGCAAACAGAGGAGCGTACATTTCTAGTTTCAGTAGTTCGATTTCTCCCTGAAGAAATGATCCTCTGATCCTCAATAATTACACAACTGGACATAAATGAAAATGAAAGTTGATGAGAACGATGAAACCATAATGTTATTGATAAGTCTGCTCAGAGTTAACCCTATTCTTATTAATCAATTCCAGCCAGGCTATACAGTTTGAGATCAGAATTAAGACTTATACTATGAAAATATTTGAGAAATAGATCAAACAGTTCTTTCACATTGGCCTCGTTTGATCTGCAACCTCAACAAACATTTTAAGTTGGAATAGTTATTTCAGGCATTCTCTGTCCAATCCCAAATGAATATTGAAGAAAATTGAAGGAAAGCCGCAAAAGAAACTTACCCCACTGGTACTTCAAGGCTGTCCAATGCAAGCTTTGCCTGGTAGAAGAAAGGCAACAGTTATAATATATCACACAACTCTAGGTAGAAATAAGATTATTTCACATGTCAAAAAGACTTAGCTGAGAGAAGAAGCATATGAGCATAAAAGTAAATCCATTAACTATGAGATAATGTGAAACCAGAAAGGTAACCATTTGCAATCACCAATAATAATGTCTCAGCAACTGGGTTCATTTGCCAACGAAAATTTACTAACTCCATTCTTTATGCTTTCTATTAAGGACGCTGGTGTCTAACTTGTTTCATGATCAATACTTTGCATTAATAATAACTAACTGTACACAAACTGAATAAAAAATTAAAAAGGAAAAACATGAACACAAAAGAGGTGTTCTTAGTTTTTGTCTATTAACTATAAACAACTGGAAAGGGAAGAAAAGAATTCCAAATTGGGTTTAGCAAAATCAAACATTAAAAATGAAAAGGGACAATCAACACCTGTTCTAGAGCGAGTTTCATAAATGCAACACTTTCTGTTTCTGGCAGAGTCTCCTCAGCAAATGACGCCATCTGTTAAAAAAAGCAATCAAAAAGAGAGGAGGAAAGACAAGAGATGTATCAACAAGCCAAAAATTTCATAGACTTATTCTTTTTAGAGGCATTTAAACGAACACATTAAGAGTTTCAGTACATTGTGCGCATAATAGACATCAGTAATATGAACTTATTTCTACTTAAGTAGAATAAGATGGTTAAATGAAAAAAGAAATTTTGACCTTATTGAGAAACAAGATCCTCTTGAATTTGATAGCCCGAATCCCAGATCCAGCAGAAACCAATTAAACAGCGCCAGCGGACGCGGGATTTGTATTCACCAGGGCCCTTTTTATCAATCTATCTGAAGAAAGAAAGGGGTGGTGATGCAAAAAGTAGGAGAGAAAGAAAAAGAGGAAGTAGAAAACAAGGAAAGGGGCGAAGAGCGGCGGTAGCGAAGAACAAGAGAAGTGGAGAAGAACGAGGACTGAGCAGAGAAGAAACGGGCGAGCAGGGGCCGGCAGGGAACTCGAAAAGGAGGGAAAAAAGAAAGAAACAGATTAATAGGAGGAAATGAAAACAAAAAGATAACTGAACACACATAAAGGGTACAAAAGTAAACATGCACGAATTTATACTATTTGTAAAGACTTTTAGAATATCCACCTTTTTGTTTTCTAATATTTTGACTAAATTAATCTTATTTGGCATTTTAATAAAAATTTCAAAGTTAACTAACACTTTGTGTGTGAGGAACCTCATATGAGTTCAATAATTTTAGGTATATATTCACAATTTGAATGCCCCAAAACATCTTGCATGAAATTTTTAAGGATCTAAAGGTAAATTTACTTCTACATTTTTGTTGATATCAATTATTTTATATTATGTTTTTAGGAATATAAATAAGTCGAAGTTTGATCAAATTTAATTTTTTATTCAAACCTTTTAAATTTAGATTCGAAACTCACGAATTAATATATAACTGTAATATTTTTATTTTATTAACATATATTATATTATATATATATATATACATTTAAACAAAAACTCACGATGGTTTTTATTTTTTAGAATACTTTATAATTATGACAAATTAATGAACATTATAATTCATAGTCTAGGTAATTGATTTTTTTTTTCATTTTATTAGTTAAAAGTTTCAAATTAACTCGTAGTCTGGGTAATTGATTTTTTTTTCATTTTATTAATTTAAAGTCTCAAATTTAAGGCTGCAACGGTTTGATATTCACTTAAAAATCAAGTTTACTTAATTTACTCACATTGAGCTTAAATTTTCAAATAAAATTCAAACTAAAAACATTAAGTTTCTTAAATTCGAACTTAATAAATACATACAGTGCTCGAATTAAAAATTCTTTCTTAAGTTCAACTACACCCAAAGCTGCGCCCTATAAATTTATAAAATGCAATCAAATCAAATAGGGTAATTATGATTTCATAGCATCAATGGATAGTTTTAGCACTCAACCACTAAACCATAGAGGGAAGTTATTTAACCCTTCCAACTATTGGCCAATAGTGATTTTAACTATCTTTTGGAGGCGAAGCTTCGCTTGGGCCTTTTACAGCCTTCAAGGTATGTTCTATTGGATGTGCTTCTTATGTGTCTTTCCTCCAATTTGAGCACAAAATCTCTTCTGAACCAACTCAAAAACCACAATTTGATAACTTAGCTACCTATTGCACTAGAGCGGCAAACACAACAACTACAAACAACTATGCTTCTTCATGGTCAAGCTGCAGATGCTTTACAGATTAGGATCAGGCAAAGGCGGGGAAAATGATTAATTAGCAAGAAAATATCTGGACAAAAATCTCCAGTGCCTATCAAAATCAAAGCCTAAAGCTACTATATCCTCCAACTCCAGATGATCCATAGCCACCATATGGTTGCCCGGCAAATGAAGACGACGATGGGTAAGAGCTGCTGCCCAGCTGAGAGTACGAAGGCCTCAAACTGGACTCCAGTTTGCCATAGCTGCCTGCAAGTGGCTCTCTGTGACCACCAATGAATTCCTGGATAATATAGAGCAGGGTAATATTAGTCTTCTTTTCATCCTTGGTTATTTATTTTTAGAAAGAGTCTCTAAACTCATTGCGCATTCTCTTTCTGTAGTACTAATTGAAACACTTATTGTCTACCACCATGCAACTCGGCAACCAGATAACTTTCCAACATTAAGAAGTAGGTTCCTAAGCTCTAAATAAGCTGAGTGGGCTTTGGCCTAGTTGCATAAACTTCACACATAAGGGGTGAGCCCAGGATTTGAACCTAACAAACTCTTGGTGTGTGTATAAAGAAATAAAAAACACCCTAGTTAAACATTTAACTTCAAGCAGGATGCCATTCCAAAACCAGTACAAAGGGAACATCTCTAGTAAAGCAAAGATAGCAAATGCATAATCAAGGTTACAGAAAACTAAAAATAAGAAAACAGCAAGAAATACAAGAGAGATAAAAGTATTTACCTGAATAAGTTGCTGAGCTGCTTGAACTTGTGAAGAGGTACCTTTTATTTCCACAGTAATTTCATCAGGTAGTCCTCTACTCTCTTGCACCGTAAGAATTGCACCACTAGTGCGTCGAATGTAATCAATATTTGCTCCCTGAACCCCAATAATGTCCTCCGCATAAGCAAGAGGTATTTGCATGGTCTGTGCAATCTGTGTAAAGCAAACAAATGTTGTCATGAATTTACAGGTGAGAGAGCACCATCCATATTCTTCAACAAAAAAAAAAAAAAGAAAAACTTAAGCCGCAAGTGAACATGTGAAGTGTAGGAGCTGAACAAACCTGGGTTACAACAGGTCCTCCAGATCGTCCTATTGTTGAAGAACGACTTCCAAGTCCATGTTCTGGTCCATAAAGTGAGAGTCTAGAAGAAGGAAGATGAGATTCTATCTGGCTTTCACGGCCAAGAAAAAGTGAATCCCTCTTCACTGGAACAGGGTAATCAGTCCCTAGAGAAGCCCGCGGAGTAGCATGCAACAATGTCTTGTCAGACCAAGCATCTACTTGCCTTTCCTCAATGGCTGGGGTATTATACTGTAAGAGGAAAATGTCCTTAATCATAGTCTTGTGATCTCAACGACTATTACGTCAAACAGGAAATAACTTACACTCTTCTCAAATAAGGGCAGAACACTTTGATCCACCAAAAATTTTCTCAGGTGCCCCACCACAGCTTCCAGAGCTTTAAGAACCTTGAGAGCTTCGCCTTGTAACTCAACAATCCTTTCATCAGAACTGGCATAAATTGGCATTTCATCTGCAATCACAGATATGGAGGATCATTTCATTAATCCAGTGAGCAGAAAATAGTCTCAAGTGTGCACAAGAAGAGGCCCAATAAAGTAAACATGAAAAAAGATTGAAGATATGAATCTGTTGAGCATGAGATATACTCTAAATACAAAAAACTGCAGATCTCATGCTTTGTTTCTCTCTTCAAACTGCTCATACTAATACCCATTTTTTGTGCATGAATGCCCTGGAAGATTGCTTGAGCAATATACGTCTCCAAACTATTTCAAACTCGTGAAAGGATTGCGCAAAAAAGATCTATTAACTAAGCATAAGAGAAGCAAACTCAGATAGTTGTGAGGTCTAATCTAGGAACTAAACTGTGAATATTATCCATGAGATCATTCAAATTTGTCATCTACACATTTCTCTAATTTCCAAGTAACAGGCAAATTTGATGTTTAAAATATACATTATGTTTAAACAGAAAACAAGAAGGTAAACTCTGAGGGTTTGTAAGGCAAAGAGTATAACAGAAATGTACAGAATCGCTTTTTAAAAAAAGCTAACTGGAAAGATAATAACATCAAACATGGAGCATGCAATAAGATCATGTCAATAGAAATATGTTATATTACCATTAGATAGCACGCGAACAGAAGCTCCAGTACTTTCCTGAATAGACTTGATCAAGGAGCCTTGTTTTCCTATTAAACTAATGGCTTGTGTTGATGCCACCAGTAACCGAATCGAACAAAAGGCAGCCCCAGAAGCACCAGGGATGCCATCATTCTCAGGCAATCCATTGACACGTTTAAAGATTCTTACTACGGCATCCATAGCTGGAGATAGAGCTGCTTCGGGATCTTCCTTCCCAGATATTAAAACCTGAAATGTTCAAAGTCATTAATCAGTGAGGCTGAAAAGGCCAACTAAAACCACAAAGGAAAGAGGTTTTCCAATCATAGCAACTTCAGCAACAAATCTCCATCTGAAACTAAAAAAATTAAACAATAGACCACTGAAAACAGTTTGATAAACCATGCCCACATCAAAGTTACACTAGAAGTGGCTTAGAACAAGCTACTACACGCAACCATAAGAATTCAAGAATAACTTTAACAGGAAATTTAGCAGAACTAAAGGTCATTACATTATTAGTTGTGTCAAAAAGGGTGTATGATGGTGTAATTGCATAATATAGAATAAATGTAATCATATGCATTTACAGAAAGTATGATTCTAGCTGTAATTGACGTAAATGGCAATAAATGGTTTTGTGGAATCACATATTTATGGTACAATAGCGAGCCATAATTCAAACTATAAAAGTCAATTAATTGAAAGAATTCCAAGAAGTTGGAAAAACTGGATTTCCCAACATGTGTACTTGCAGTGGCTGACTCACCGCATGAACACAGAGCATTTTATATGGA
>JACGDI010005690.1:1641263-1701324 GCA_014898725.1 Jacaranda copaia
CTCTCTCTCTCTCTCTCTCTCTCTCTCTCTCTCTCTGTATATACATACATATATATTACAAATATGGAGAGAGGGGGGAGGCAAACCATCAAAAACAGGGGCAAACAAAGAGCAATTTTTGAAAAAGTGAGAGAGTTCTCTCATGTAACTGGTTTAGAGTGTTTACAGATTAACGGTTCTCTCATGTAACTGGTTTAGAGGGTTTACAGATTAACAATCTGATTTTGACTTTAGAATCAGAGTCTCTAAGTAAAAACTGTGTTGAGGTCAAACAGAATAGACAGCCAACCAGTCACCAGTTCCCCCAACAAACTAACCGATCCAGTCCGGATTTAGAATAAAGACATTTCTCAAGGCCCGATGAAAAATACTGCTTTGGACATTGGCAGAAATAAAGCACATCCCCATGTAGAAGTTCAAGATACCCTATTTCCAGTGTAAAGAATACACATGGAAATCTTTTATTGATTATAACCAGGTAAAAGGAAACAAAGAAGATAAACCTCGTTTGACACCATCCACAATACATTAAGATCGCAGCTATATTACCATTAATCTTAGCACTCATTCTCACCAATTGATGTTTTCCACCTTAGCATTTATTAATGTAACATACATAGGGAATATCTCCTCTTAATTCTAGTCCAGCATGAACACCACATATTTCAGGTAATACAGCAAATATCCATTATCATCTAGTTATGTCTTTCATTCCAGGCTGACCCCAAAAACTAATGATTAACGTGCACCAGATGGTTAACGAAGAAGATAATGATTGGCATGTACCAGATGGTTATATCTTCAATAGCAGCACTCCCTGGATCACCAGTAATATAGACTAATTGTTTGGCATTAATCCCTAGGTTGGACCCAGTATCTCTGGGATAGTGTGTCATTGCGCATGGGCAAGTCTTATATGTTTCGTCAGGAACGTTCATAAATTATAAGTGAATGGTAGTTTTTCCTTTCTAAGGCAAGCAAACATTTTAAGCAAATCATTCTACAACCACCAAAGTTCTCAAGCAGCAATCTTCCTCAGAAGCAAGGAATTAAACCAAGGTTCTAGGAAACCCCAATTATTTTTGAAAATTTAAAAACCCTAGAAAGTCAATCATTTATAGTAAAAATTTCCTAACCCTAAATAATCAAGCAAAGCCCCCAATTTTAAAAATCTTGTTGAAATATAAAGGGGGAAAAAACAACTCAAAGAAACCCAAACCATCTTCACGCGTGTATAAAGGGAGAAAAGTGGAAAATTACAATGCGATCCGGAGAAGTGAGGGGACCATCGAGCACGCGAACCCTGGCGTGAGTCTCCTCCACCAGCTTCTTAATAAGATCCCCCTTCCTCCCAATAATGCCGCCGACTTTCAGCACCGGCACCACCAGACGAAACACTGAGTACCCCGGCCAACCCGGCCACTTGGCTTTCATCTCCTCCATTCCTCTGTCCTTCTCATCCGCCGCAATTGCTCCAACCCCAGCTGGAGTTTCAGTCGAGGGGTTTTCGGCGTCCTCGCCCCTCGTTTCGGTGGCTTCTGTTACTGCTGGTTGTTCCTCCAACATGGGGACCGCGGGTTCGGAAGCAACGGCGCCGTGGCCGTGGCCGTGGCCGTTGCCCTCGCCTGCCGGGGGTTGAGTGGAGGCCATATACTGGGATACTTTTTCCCGCTTTCTTGGGGTATCTGCGGGTGAGGGTTTTGAGAATGAAGAGGAGAGAGCGAGAAACAGTGAAAGGGTAGGGCTTTAAGAGAGAAAGCTGAACATGAAGAAAATCAACTATTAAGAATATGCAGTCGGTGGTCATTTCTTGAGAAATTTTCTCGTAAGATGGCAATAGGGTGCTCTTTTTTCAATTTTATTTTAAATTTACAAGCATGCATGTTAAAAATTTATTAATAAGAAAATATCTTATTAATTATTAATAAGTATATTGTAATTATCTTATATTAAAACCATAATGCCAATGCGAATATAATTTTGGCTAGTGTTTATTGTATTTTAAGTTTTTTCTTAATTTGAAAATCACTAGTATATTAAACTTATCAATGTGCCTAAATTAGGATAATAATAGTAAAAGTAATCATAACACCCCACGTTTAAATATGATATCAAATTAGTAATTTTAGATTCCTACTTAATAAATTTATTCTATTTGCGAGCATATCTATGTTATTATAAGTATAGTTGCACCAAGTGTCTTAACCATTTATCAAAAAGTCACCTATTGACAATAAAAATAGCATTAGTAGGAAAAGTGATTAATTTGATAGTGAACTATTTGTATGTGATCAAATTGATTTTAATGAACTCTTATACGTATTAATCGATCTCATATTTATAAATTATTTAACTTGGATATAATAATATACTAAGGGTGTATTTGATATCTACAATTAGCCACTATAATACCCTCCAATCTCACATTGTCGTTTGTTTGATATGCAATATTATGAATGCGAGTCAGCCTGTATTTATTGTTGACCCTGTAACCGTACTCGCGATTAATGTTTAATGAAGTAGTAGGGGTTGGGATGCAATTAAACAATCACACCCCGTTGGAACATCCAGATTGACATCAAATTCTTGTTCTTGCCCTCCATTATGTGGTGCCATTTTACATTTTAACCCTTGTTTAATTGAATCCTGCCATGACTTCCTCTCCCTCTCTTACCAAGAAATGGCAATTCCTCTTTCTGGGTCTTCTATCCCACTACCTAGCTCGAAGATATGGAATGAAATTCTTTTTCAATTGAAGTGTAATTTGAGGTTGTTGAACTTGGATTGGAGGAAATAGTGACACTTTTTTACATCATTTGCTTGAATACTTTCTTAATTTTTTATTGCAATTTTTTTTAATTTCCCTATCAATGTCCGATATCTAAAAGTTGCACTCGATCAATTTTGGTTCCCCCCTTCCCTCCCTTTTTTAAGATCTGGGCGTGTTTTGAGAGTTGTGTTGCCATGAGCATCATGTAGGTGCATAGTCATGTTCACATTTTACATTGGGAGGTACTAGAAACACCTTATTCATATTTCAATTTGGTTAAGTCAAAAATGGCCTTCTTTAATATATAGGTATATGTAAGTGGCAAATAGCCTTCTTTAATGCCTCACTTTAGTCAAATGTTAATTGTTGCTAGGTGTAGAAAACATATGCTAATTCACATTTTCCATTGTAATTTTGTATTTTTTGCCAATTTGTTGTCATTTTGGCTTGTTTATTCTAATATTCATTTTTTTGTGACCTCTATTATGTAGGTTTTTGTGAATTCAAAGGGTTTATTTCTTGCATTGTTTTTTTGTTATTAAAATTAGGAAAATGTATATTGTTATACCTTTACTGATACTAATAGTAAAACATAGCGCAACTGCTTGTTATTTAATATATTCTTGTCTAAACATAGATGAAACAACAAATTTCTTCACTTAGATTGTAAGATCTAATGGTTCGCTGTTTTGAATATGTTATGTAAGGACAGTATATATCCCATGTTTGATTGCATAAACATTGGGATAGTTATCCTTCAATTTTAATCGCTTTAAAATCGTTTATCTTTTAGACCTTTTGTAGGAAACTCCCATGAATAGGGATGCCAAAATCTGTATTTTGATATAGATTTATGTGTTTTTGCCATAAAGAATAATTTGCATGATTTTGTTTTATTGTGCTTACCTCATATATTATGGGAAAAGGGACAATAGGAGAAATGGGTTGCCTAGGAGGTTGAGTGTTATTTCTAAGATACCGGACCAATTAAAATATTTGAGAGAGATTGTGTAAGTCAATGATCAAGCATGTTTGGATAACTTGCGTATTGATAGAAGTGCCTTTTGGCGGCTTCGTTATTTGATAGGGCACGTAGGAGGCTTCGAAATGAAAAGTTTGTAGGCATCCTAAAAAAAAAGGTACCCACATATTTGTCTATTCTAACACATCATAAGAAAATTATGATTGTTCCTTTGTTCCTCGTCACTCCACAACTCGTTGATGATGACTGCACTAATGAGATATGGAGATGCTTTAAGGTATGTTTAAATAAGTTAATGAGTTATTTCAAACTAGGATAAAATTTGAGACCCTTATTAATTTTAAAATTGTCATTTGCATTTTGCAGGGTTGTCTTGGTGCCCTTGATGGAACTTATTCATTGGTCTGTGTACCAGTTATCGAGCAAATATGTTAGGGTGAGATTGCAGTTAACGTACTTGGTATCTGTAATCGTGAAATGAATTTTATCTATGTACTTGTCGGATGGAAAGGCTTGGCTATGAATAGTAAGGTGTGATGTGCAGCTGTTAACAAATCAAAT
Source organism: Jacaranda copaia (assembly GCA_014898725.1). Taxonomy (NCBI): domain Eukaryota; kingdom Viridiplantae; phylum Streptophyta; class Magnoliopsida; order Lamiales; family Bignoniaceae; genus Jacaranda; species Jacaranda copaia. The sequence goes on from JACGDI010005690.1 coordinate 1,645,577, forward strand.
GGTCTTAAAGTACCAATTGGTATAACATAACATGTTACAATACTGTCAGTTTTCTATCTTAGATCATTATGAAGTTTGATCTAATCTTTATCGAATTCATGACTTGTGTGGGAAATTACTATTTATATGACATCAACTATATCAACTATAAAGGGTTTTTAACTCCATATCGTGGCATCAAATACCACCTCGATAATTGGAGCATTGACACCACAAGAATATTTTAATATGAAGCATGTTGGAGCACATAATGTGATTGAGAGGGCTTTTGGACTTCTAAAGGAGCGATGGGTTGTCCTATAGAGCACTACTTACTATCCAATCGAGACACATAATATAATAATATTAGCATATATACTTTTGTATAATTACATTTGTGCCCATATGCATACTAACCCTATCAAGGATCATATTTTGGTTCGTGAAAACAACCCTTAATCGATGAAAATTGACCATATTAACACGATTGAGGGCACATCCAAGTGGAGCAATTGACGCGATAACCTAACTGCCAATATGTACCAATCATGGAGAGGGGCTCACTCGATCTCCTAATATGCTAGGTTTAGACTGCAAGATGAAAAAAGTAGAATATGAATGTTAATTTTACTCTCATGGATGTATGCACTCTTCTATATGAGTTGATGTGTTGAGAACATATAAGTCTAAATATTAGCTTTCTTATGTATTTTACGTTTGGTGCAGGATAATGCGATCTTGGAAGCTTAATTTCATAATTTTAGTTGCATAATATTTTTTACTTTTAAATATGTGCCTTTCATTATTTATATGTGCTCATATATGTTTCATCTGCTATAAGACATGTGTATTTATATTCAATGAGTGAACTATTGTTTTCCTTAGATTTTTAACCACATTAAATGATTTAAGTTTTTGATAGGTAATGGCGCAGTCTAGATGCTCCTCTCATAACACAAATAGGTTAAGTAAAACTGTCACTACCCTATAACATTTCTAGACATACTACGAGAAGGAGACCTTGATATAAGCACTGAAGAACTTACAAGCAGGTGGCTAGTGATGCGATGACTCTTTTAAAGGAGGGTATATGGTAAGATTGGAGTTTACGATGACCGAGAAATTCCTTAGTAGTGGCATCCTCATGAAACATATAAAGTCAAAGTTGCAAGTGTGGAAGAAGACGTATGCTATCTTGCATACTTGGTTGTAGTGGAGATGGTGGAGCTACTAAGATCCAATGTCACATATCATTATAGTGGAGTTAAAAGCACTTTGGGAAAAATAAGTCAGGTAATTATGTCAGTTTTACATTTTTTTTCCTTTTCTTGATAGGCTAAATTATGTTATTATGTTTATGAAGTGTAGTTACATCCATACGCATAATGTGTAGGTGCAACCTAATGTAGCAAAGTTTAGAGGAAAGCCACACCTATGGTACAATAGTTAGATTGAGAATATTGAGATCTTTGGCAACAATAGGGCCATAGGAGATCAATCATTTGATGTAGCAGACATTGTGTAGGAGTTGTTACATGGTTCCAACGTTAATTATACACAGAAGTTAGTTGAGAATGTAGAGGCAACTACTAGCTTTACCTCAGGTATTAATGCTAAAATTGATGCTGTATATATCACTCCACTATTAGGATTTAGGTCGAAAAAGAACTCATCCTCATCAGGCAAGAAAAAGAGGATTGATCCACTCAATATTAACTTCGAGAAAATGATAAAGACACTGCTAAAGGGCACCAAAACAACTCTTGGATCAATCATTGACAAGCTACTCCAATCGTCGATCCCTACACCTGATTTAAACTTTTCATTGAAAACATCCTTGTTCAAAGCACTCACTGAAATCCCAAATCTAGTTTGGATGATCAAATCAGGGCTACCCACCATCTAGTGCATAAAAAAGTTGATATAGATGCCTTTTGGGGAATGAACAAGGAGGCACATGCTTATTTTGTGAGATTACTACTGTCTGATACTCTATGCTCTCATTAGCTCTATTAGTAAAACAAAGCCATTTTTATGTGCTTATTATCCTACCACGTCGATGTTGATGGTATCATGTCATGTATGTTCAGAATTAAATTAGTTGTTGCTACACCTTATTATTATTGGCTAGTTAACTCCAACCTAGTGGATTTAGTTATTTTACCTAGGTGTATATATGGTTGATTAACTGTTAATCTACTAGTAGACTTGCATTTTGAACCCTTGTAATAAATGGGTTGTTTATGTTTTATTTTGATGTGCTTGTGATAATTTTCATGTACATGAATTGTGCCTGAATGCTTCTTACTGTTTCCATGGCTTGTTTTTGATGTCTAATCTAGTAGCATATATGCATTGAGTGATAGCAAGATTTGACTCCATATATGTGTTGGTCATGCTTTATATGGTTAACTCCATTATTCGATGATTGTTTTGCTATTTGAGATATTGCATTCTGCCACGGCATGTGGATGCTACTTTCATTTGCCTTAAATAGACTAAAAGAGTGAATTCGGTTGCAAACTAATACTGATAGGCTTTATTTAGTTTGTGTGTATCTGTGGATAATAAATTATTCTAAAAATCCACTACATTGTGTGATTGTAATGAAGATAATCTATGTGACCTCAACTTTACGTTTACCGTGATGATGATGATCAATAAAGATACTCTGTTTTTTCTTCCAAAATAGCTCCCTAAGAAGCAAAAGATGCTCCTTATTTTATTCTTCTTTTTTCCCTTTTTGCCATTTTGTTTGGCAGCAGCCATTTTGAATAATTGGTTTTTCTCTTTGACATTTATGCTTCAACACAGAGACAAAGTTGTTTTATCTTTCTTATAATGTTATAAACATAACTGAAATTTGACTTATGTGTTTATATTTATATTAATAATATATTATAATATTACAAACTGCTACCAATAGAGCTAATTTTTTAATAAATAGGAAATGTATAGCATTAAGTACTGTGGAATTTCACGTATTGTTTACTTTTGTTTTCTTTGTTTGTTTAGAACTACAATGCAAAGGGTTGGGTTTGATTGCGGGAATTGAACTAACTTGTACACCTTTTTCTCCTTTCTTGCTTAATTTTTTCGTTCTTCTCTTTTTTCTTGTTTCTTGTATTGTTTATTAATTTGACTTGGGCTTTGAGGTAGATCAAACACAATTTCACCTTCTCCACATTATTTCCATTAATATATTCTATATCTTCAAGATGAGTCAACTCTATTTTTTTTATACGTCCATATACTTCTACATAATAATAATTCCCATACATTCTTATTTATGATACACTACAAATCTAGATATAATATTTAAATTGTAAAATATAGTCTTCTTAATTATTATATTTAATAGGACAGTCCATAAATTGGATGATATTAAAATAAATTGAGTTAAATAAATTAACATTAAGAAATGTTAACATGGCAGTTTAAATGTATATTGCCACCCGTGTTAATGGGCATAAGACAAGCTGACATAGTTTTGAAAACATAAAACAAATAGGCAACACCTCGGCCAACAATTGTTATGATAATGCAACAATGTTAATAATTGTTTATTCTTACAAACATGTAACATAAGACAAATACACCAACTCAGATACAAAATCCACATAGACAAAAGACAAAAATACATTCTTAAATGATATACAGTGAGGTACCTCACTTCTTGCCACGGCATTTGGGAGTGCTAGTGGAAGATGCATGGTAGCTAGATGGACCTAGACTAGGCGATGGACTCATAAATCTAAACATCTCCATTTCATGCTTTTTTGTCCACAGACTATCATACCCTTCAGAGAACGAATTAGCAGATGGGGTTGCAAATGGAATAGGATTCGTGAACTTGATAAAGTTTTGGCTTGCACCATCATGCCCATAAGCCTTGGCCAAATTACTCTAGAAAGATGAATCCAAAGGTTGGTTGATGGGTAGTGCAAGGGATGTCAATGACACAGTAGCATTGTTGATCACATGCACAATAGGGTCAATACCACTATTATCTAAAATTTAGATGATGTCAGTCTCTTGAAATAGGTTAATCGGCTTGGGAGTGTTCAAAATCTCACATAGCTCTAACCACTAAGGTTCTCCTTTAATCATGTATGCCTCAAATAATGGAAATTTCTACATAACACAAAAAGGTAACTCAACAAGACAAGAAATAATCCATGTAGACTAGAATGAAAATTACCAAAATGTACTAAATGAAATATTGCCACGGTAACATAGTCCTAGATGTAATCATTGGCTGTTACGGTATTGTTTTCCTTATTAAGATGAATAGGCAATAATGAGATAAAAAACCTAAACACGGTATGTTTTTGTTACAAACACTTGAAATGAGTGCTCGTATCTTTATAAGTGAAATTTGTCCCAAACTTAGCATTAATTGAGTGAATGCACGAGTGAATCACAGTGATATCAGAGCGATCAAGAGATCTTCCATCCAAATGAGCAAATTCCACGAGTTGACTAATGAACTTCTTGTCAATCTCCTCCACCTATGGTGCCACATAGAAAATTTGTTCTTAACTTCGAGGATTTGATGGTGCCATAGAGTAGATGGATGGGATTGTATCTTTAATAGATATATATGAGATAGATAAATTCTATGCATGACACCACCAACAAGCTATATGTTGTTATGTGCCAACTCCCAACCTATTTATGCCACATGTATATCACTACCCATGATAGGAAATGACACCCCCCACAACCTTTTAATTGAAACTTCATATCATAAACAGCTTGTTGGTACATTGTATGGTCAAAATTCAAAATTAATTAGTACTTAATACTAAGACAAAGTTGCATAGTGATGCTACTGAGAGCTTGAGGGCCAAGTATTCCGGTTGATTCAAGTTATTTTAGGTTTGAGATCTGCAATCAAGAACACATGTCAACTAGCCGAGAGGCCCCTGGCTAAGGCACTTCAACACTCAAGTTAGTTCTGGTAGATCAGAGAATAAAGATAGTATGTAGTGAACAGTGTAAATGACATTACCTTAAGCGTGGTGGTGCTTGTAGTATTTATAGCCTGCTGTGGGCGTGATTTTACCGAAGTACCCTTATCAGGTGTACTTGGCTTTTCCCATAACAGGGGGTTGGGAGTCATTCTTTGTTCAGATCCCGATACTGTGCTAGGTGGCGCAATCTTTTATTTTTTTGAATAACTAGGCTAGTAGGAGCACGTCCCTGCCAGAGTTGTTGGCAGGGTTGTTAGAGTTGTTGGAAGCGGTTACATCAATTGGCAACGGTCACATTAGCTGCCACGTGTCATCAATGCCAAGGGGTTCGACCTGTCTAGCTTATCCCCGGAGGTCAATTCATGTTGACCGGACTTGAATGCTAAAACTTCTGAAATGACCCTTAGGTCGATACAAGTCGACCACGGGGTTTACCAAATGAGGTCAATACAGGTTGACCAGATAGATGTACCTTTAGGCTTCATAGGCTGTCTCGTCTGAAATTGGGCCTGTTGGGCCTACTAAATTATCCCGTATCATGTTGGGCCTCATGGACTGTCTCATTTGAAGCTGGGCCTATTAGGCCTAATGTATTATCCCATATCACATAAAATAGTGGAAAAGTAAACACACTACTCCTTGCTTGCCATGAAAAAATTGAAACCTATAATTATTGTCATTTTCTAGAGTTGATGCAAGCTAAATTTTTGTCAACAACACATTCTTGTTCTAGCCATGTGTTCCTCGTGGTCAAGGAGAACACTAATTTGTTATTGCAACTTCAGAGTATGTGTATATACATAGGTTTGTTTAATTAAAACATCAGGTTGGGCACATGGGTGCATAGATACATGGGTAAGTAGATTATAATATACACAAATCCTCCAATCATTAGCAACCTTCACAATTTTAGTATAACTCGACAACACCAAAGATACGAATAATTATTAGAACTTGACAAAAGGTTAAGTTTGAAATCTAATATTCTTAACAGCTTAGGAGGTTAATTCTTTATCCGTATTTCAGCCAAAATTTAAGTAACTTCATAATATCCACTATTCACAACAAATAAAAACAGATGAAAATAGAACTCAATTCCCAAGTATTGGAAGATAAATGGCAAGGATTGAAATCATGTTCCATTGCATATGGTCCGATTTCAAGAAGTTATTCACATTTATAAGCAAAAGAGATATCAGTGGCAATGTAACAAATGCTTTTCCTACTATTAGCCATGATTTAACTATTACTGTGCCAATTTCATGAGATTCCATGTCAAATATTTTTTACCATGTATTTCGTCAATCTTTGTAAAGAATCAAAATGAGATGTTTAAATATTGCATAATTCAAACAATATATAATCAAAATAGCTTATTCCAATTAGTAAGCTATAAAACAATATTAAAGGATTCAAAAATATCGGCCAAAAATAAACTTTGCTTAATAAAGGGATGATTAACACAAGCTAATAACAGCAAAATACATAAAGTCGCACAACATACATATTTACACCGAACATCTTCATGTTTACTTTCTCTATACTAGAACACCACCTTTCTTACGGCCAAGCCCATTATCAACACAATAAAAGCAACAAATATAACAAACCCACATCCAAGACAACTACTAGACAACATTGCAAATTTCATATTAAGGGGAAGGGGAGGGTTAAACACATCAGAGGCACAAAATACAATGAGGGACATGTATCAAAACTCTCACTATTCTCTTGCTAATCAAAGCACCCATTCTCCAACAACTTTGTGATGTAGTTAGTTGAATGAGTGTGAACATAGCCACTAGGATTGCATAACCTCAAAGGTGTTTGTTTGTAAGATCTATGCTCATCGTATGAATAATGCCATGTGCCACCCTGGTACACATCCCATCATGTGAAGTGACCATCGTGATTTGTTCCTTTAAGGCACTTGTAAAACTAACTGCCATGATTCTGAGATGTGCTAGATTGACATAGGACCATCGATCCACCCCCACAAGGGCATTGGGGCGATGATTTCAATTTCATTTCACACTACAAATTAAATAAATATGTAGAAATGAAATATCATTCACAACTAATAAAAACAAAAGCTTAAATGCATGAAGATTCGATAAGAAATATTGAAACCCGTTCATGAACAAAAAATTGGGACATATAGGGAGGACGTATTTGTATATGTATCTATAAAAAACAACCAAATAGAAATGCCACATACAAACAAGTTAAATATTAAACTCTAAAGTGAAAGTTTTTACAATATCAAATAATCAGTGAACAAAAAGGTGTGTCTAACATCCGATTAAATAATTTTTGTATTGATAAATACACAATCAATTTGATAATCACCTTACATGGGTGCATTAACTCCATAAAGATCACAAACAATCATTGGCTTACAAATGAGCAAGCACGGCTTCTATTTGAATCAAATATACATCATCCAAAACAACACAGACAAATAGGCTAAATTAGAAGCTCATAATCGACCCACACTGGCACAGTCATGGTAATATCCATCATAATCATTGCCAATAGCTAACGGGCATGGGCAATACTCCCGGATATGCAAGTGTTCGTTAAATGTTACTATAGTTATTATTTCCCACAAGAAAGGAGCATAGGTGGATTACAATTAGTGAAAGGGGTTCAACATCAAGAGATTGTCCAAAAACAAACAATAAAACACAAAAACTATGTTCTAGCAAACACGTGGCATATTGTTGTTTCAACAAAAACCCATTTGAACAAAATTGGGTCTCGTCTTTCTTTTCTTGCTGCTTTGTTGTTAAACGCCTCCTTCAATATTTGCAGTGGGAAACCTTAGTTTTTCTCCTCAATGCGGGTACATACAATACAAGACTATTTCAAACAATCAATCTTAAAACTAAAAAGGCATATACAATAATGGAATGACTTACCTGGGCGAATTTAAGGTGCACGGCGACCATAGTTTTCTCTTGCGCCAAACTACTTTGGTTTTCCTTTGGATCAATAATTAGGGATTTTTTATATGACGAGACATGATTTTGGTACAAGTACAGTGTTTTTATTTTTGGGATAAAAGTTGAGGAACATATTTTTTTTTTTAATCTTGGACTGGATTTCCTACCAAAGAGCAAGATAGACATATAAATTATAGTGATGTGTATCAAACGGGAGACTAGATTCGGCGTGGTATGGATGATGGCTAATTTATAACTAAAATCTTGCGCATCAAACAAGCAACTAACACAACAAGAAAACTACTTTTCACCAACGAAAAAATCTGTCAGTAATAGATTTTGCCAACGAAAATTATCCATTGGCAATAACCCCGTCGGTAAATTTTACCAACGAATTTAAGTCCATCGGTAATAATTACCAATGAACTTTCTGACGGAATTTTCGTTGGTAAATGTGGTATGGATATTGATTATATTACCAACAAAAATCCGTCAGTAAATATTTACCAACTGATTATCCGTTGGTAATTTTTTTTTTTTCCGTTGGTAATCAATGGATAATATTTACCGATAGATTTTCCGTCGGTAACTTTAGTCTTTTTTAATTATTATTTTGATTAACAATCCATTGGTAAATGATCCATTAGTAATTTTTGTTGGAAAATTTTTCCTTTTTTTGTATAATTTTTTAAATAAAATTTTAATAACCTGTAGCAATTAAATCTACTAGTTAATGCTAAATATGAAAAAAATTAAATGAACACCAAATATCAATTCTTCATCAAATCCGTCATCAAATAATATTAACTATATTTTCAACAAACCAAAACTTCAAAAATCATCACAATTTTAACAAACTAATTCAACACAATGATAACTCAACAAACATAACCTCAATAAACTACAAACTTTGATAAAACCACAACACAAAATCGCAATTTCAAAAAACTAAAACTTCAACAAACCTTAAAACAATTAAATCTACATAAAATGCAAGTCAAAAGTATCAAGTTCACAAAACCACAAAACAAAACCATAACTTCAAAAAACTAAAATTTCAACAAACTATTCAAGGACTAGGTCACATAAAATGCAAGTCAAAAATTTACTCTCTCCACATTTATGTTAGATGTGTCATGCTCCACATTTGTATTAGATCTTGCTACACTTTGCTCTCATCCCCTACCCCTAGAGTCTCTTCCTCCTCTTCCTCTTGTTGTCCTTTTGCAAAAAAGTATAATAGATAAATATTAGTAGAAATTAGTTTCTACAATATTAGAAAAGTGTAAAAAGATAAATATTCACTAATGTACTATTGTCACTATAATTCTATAATAATAATAATGATAATTGTCACTATAATTTGTAACAAAATTTTCAATGTCACTAGGTTGTCACTTAATTAACATGTGCTACTAATTATCAATATTAAGTGACAATTTATGTACTATTGTTCACTATTAAATTTGTAAAAATTATTAGGAAAATAAAATAAAATCTCTTATCATATTAATATATATAATTAATTAATATCAATTATTATATGTTGTCATTCACCATCTTGTCTAATTTTACAATTTTAATTATTATAGTGACATATTTAGATTTTTCTTCTCTTAAGTACAAACTAGGCCAGTAAAGGAATTCATGATCTATATTGTTAAATGAGGTGCAAAGAGATCAAAATATATTAAATAAAATTGATAAATTAAGTTATGATAACATATTATGGGCATGAAGATTTTAAAAAATAAAATTCACTTGTATTGCTATATATGCCTTTATAAGGTACATTAACTTATAAATACCTTTTATGTTATTTTACTTTATTCATATACAGATGCTAATGGCCCTTCTCATTCTCAAATTATTTTAATTACATATGAATATAATATTTGCTTTCAGTATTGGTTATTAAGGTTAGAGATTTGGATGCTTTTCCAATGCTTCTCCTTTATCACCTCACACCTATATTTTTGTCTTAGACTAATTTTTATAAGGAAATTATGAAATTTTTTTCGTCTGAATTAACTAAGTGCAAATTATAAGCAAAATAAACCCATCAAATTCAATATCCATAAGTTCCCAACATAAGCCCACCACTATAGAAAAACTAACATTCAAGAGTGCTTAATTTATTCTATATTTTTTCTTAGACTAATTTTTATAAGAAAATTGTGAATATTTTTTTTGTTAAGCCCCTCAAATTCGATGTCCATGGGTTCCTAACATAAGCCCACTACTATAGAAAAAGTAACATTCAAGAGTGTTTAATTTATCTTATATTTTTTCTTTGACTAATTTTTATAAGGAAATTGTGAAGTTTTTTTGTCCTAATTAAGTAAGTGCAAATGATAAGCAAAATGAACCTCTCAAATTCAATGTTCACAAGTTCTCAACATAAGTCCACTATTATAGAAAAATTAACATTCAAGAGTGCATAAATTATCCTATATTTTTTCTTAGACTAATTTTTATAAGAAAATTGTGAAAAAAATTTTGTCTTAATTAACTGAGTGCGAATTAGAAGCAAAATAAATCCCTCAAATTCAATGTTCACAAGTTCCCAACATAAACCCACTACTATAGAAAAACTCACAAATTAAAATAGACCAACACAATATCTAAAATAATTTACCAACATAATTCATATAATTATACCACAATTTATCAACACAATTCATAAGCAATAATTTACCTTTTACAATACCCAAATATGCAAAAATTTTAAACCTGCAAAATTAAACAAAACATTATCAAAATTATAAAATTAAGAAAAAAAAAAGAAATAAATAAACACTGGAGGCCGCCGGAGGCAAGGAAAGCTGCAGCAACAGCTAGCCTTGCAAGACCCAGCAACTATTGCTACTGACCTTGCCCGCAAGGGAGCTAGCAAATCTGGTATATAGTTAGATTTTACTTTATTTTATTTTATTTTATTTTATTTTATATATATATATATTATTTTAACACTTTTTATTTAATTATAGTAATTAATTTTTTAATTTTAAAAATTTTAAATTCAAAATTTAACTATTCACTAGTATTTTGTGAGTTGTCAACTTTCATGATAAAATTTAATTTTATATAATTATTATTTATTTATATATAGTTATAAAAAATGTAATTATTATTTAATTATACTTAATATATAATTTTTAATATTTTATTTAATTAAATAATTATTAATAAAAATGTGTTGACTAACATATTAATGAATTATTAACAAATTATTTTTGTTAGTAATTTTATCAATGGATTACCAACAAAATTATATCTTTAAAAAATTTTACCAGTGGATTGCCGATGGAATTATATCTCTTGAAAATTTTACTAACGGATTGCCAACGGAAGTACATCTCTCAGAAATTTTACCAACGAGTTACTAAATTATAATATTGAAAAATTACTAATGGATTACCAACGAAGATTAATTTGTTGGAAATGTTACCGATGGATTACCGACAAAATTTATTTCAGTTAGAAAAAATTACTGACCTATTACCAATGGATTTTATTTCACTTGCTAATTTACCAACTGATTACCAACGGATGTTCTGTCTATCACTGATTCCGTAGGTAATCCGTAGGTAAATATGTTGGCAAAACTGTTTAAAGTTTGATTTTGAAATCTGTCGGTAATTATCAATAGAATTTGTCCGTTGGCAATTTTCCATTGGTGAAAATCAGTTTTCTTGTAGTGTAAATTTATGAATGGTGGCTAATATCTCATTTTTATACCACTACTACAACACCCACTATTATCAAAATTCAGAACCAAATGCGACCTAAGTGAATGAGCTATATGTGTCTTTAAAGTAAAATGTCAATCCTAAACTGAAAAGAGAAGAGAAAAAAAAAAATTTATTAAGTCGCTCATAAACTTTTAAATATTTAAAAGAATTTGAAGTGAATCAATTTACATGAATTTTTAATATCATGTACTTAGCGCTTGGACGTGTGCAACACGACATGAATTAATTTTAAATTACATATATTTTTTATATTAATTAAATAGAAATTAATTAATTATAATTTAAATTTAAAAAATTCAATTATTTCGTATAATATTTAAAAACAGTATGACAATTATACAAAGTAACATAACTATAATAGTTAAACGACATGAATATTATATAAATCAACAAGTTGTATATATACATATATATATATATATAGAGAGAGAGAGAGAGAGAGATTCCCTATATAAAGAAACTCACTCCACAAGAGTTAATTGTGCGTTGAAAAATTATTGTCCTCCCTAAACTCTTACACTCTCTTAAACATTTTCAACATTAACAAGAAGAAATTTTGAAGTAGAAATTTCAAAATTGTTTGCAAAATTTTTAATGGTATTGTGGAATCAAAATAAGCCCCACATTCTCATTTAATAATCAAAAAAGCTACCACAAACACATTATTTAAAGAGATCTTCACATTTCTAATCTAGTGGGATCGGACAACTTTGTTTCCCGAACATGAAAAATCACATCCTCTCGCAACAACATTGTGTGCTTTCTACCATTCTCACTTAGTTTCAATGGCTAGAAAGGCAATCCCTATCACCATGCCAACCATCAAATATGAGATTAGGCTCTTCTCAAAGATTTGATGGAGAGAGGTATCTTGATTGAATCTTAGGAAGAATTATTGTAATCTATGTAGTATAGATAGTGAGGGTAATCGTCACCTTAAGAAAAATACAACAGTTGCTTTACATGTAATTAAGCACAACAAATCTTTCAACTTCTTGCAACATATTTCTCAACATAAAGATGCTTAAATACATTAAACATTTGCTTATGCCAAGTTATAATCATTTACCAAAAGCTGTGATGGAGACAGAGAGAGTAAAACACACAATATTACTTGCAAGAAGAATCTTAGTTATACATGTATAAACACATCAATGCAAGTTCCAATCATATGGAACTTGTTACTTTGTTCTTAGGGGTTGAAATGATTATTTTACTTGGTTATGCTATGCAAATGGGTTTTACACTGCCCACTTTGGATTTTGGAATTCACAATATTCAAAATGCTCAAATTGACAGCATTTACAACATGAGTACATACTCCATTTCCAAGCAAAAGCAAGTGGCCCAGAAGGCCACAAAGAATATCTCAAACCAATAAACATCCATGGTCCAAGGGTGGTACTATCTTTAACAATGAATCCTCACAAGCCCCAGAATTATCGATTAACCAAAAACAATTCTAACAGAGTAAAAGGAAAAGAAGAAAAAATTAAAAATAGATCTCCAACTTCTCGTTAATCGCCAAGTTCCTTCCACTGTACTCTAATAATTCACACGAATGCCATTCGAAGAAAAACTCCTGGACCAAAATGAGACTGAAATAGGGAAAAATAAAATACACAAAAACTATACACCTGGTCAACACTCAATCGAAGCCGCCTTGCTGCCTGCCATCTTTGCGAGGAGAATTTTCTATTTTCCAGCATTCTTTTTGCTCTTCATAATAACACAAATGTCAACCACTAAACTGGTATAACATCGATCTTTGAAGTGTCCTCACATCTCAGAACAATGCCTTCAAGACTGGCAGGAAGAATGCATTTGCTCCACTGACATCCAGTTGAGAATGGTTCCGGTGGGGGAACAATCATTAGAACATTTTCATTTCGTTGCACAACTCCCATAACACTGACAGTGCTACCTTCTTTGATGTACCTAATGACAGAGATCAAAAGGAGAAGAACTAAGAGTGACTTTCAAGAAGTAAAGCCAAAATAACACACGCATTAGAGCCAATGACATGGGATTTTTCATCTTGTCTCTTCATTTGAACGAAGATTGTACTCATTTCTGAATCACTAGCCAAATAATAATGTAGAGGAATGAGCAAAGTTTGTTGGAAGAATTAATAGGATCTTACCCTTCTTTGAGTCGCATTACGCGGTCATCACTTGAAAGGTTTCTCTCTCCTAACCATCTGATGAATTCAGGAGACATATCCCTGTTTGATGGATTGATGTCAATGATGACAGATTCATCAACATAAGGAGTGACCCTTGCACCATAGCCAGTCTTAACCAATGCCCTCAACCCAGATTGGAAGTCAGAAATATAGAAGTCAACTACATGCCTCTGTCATCATAAACAAAACGAGTTAGTACTGAGAAATTTTCTTCCCTTTTTATTGAAAGAAATGAGAGCAGAAAAAAGATTAATTAACCAATTATTTCTCGTATGAGTTCTGGGTCCAAAATAAATTTGATGCAGATCAAATGCATCTTTACAGTTACCCCATAGTCAAAACAGATGAAAAGCTTAAAATAAATTTCAATTATCATAGGGGTGGGCTGCAGCAATTGGGTAGAGGGTTCTAGAAAGTTCTGCAGAACTCATATTCAGTCATACTTGACCCAGAAAAATGTGGATCCAATATAATTACAGACTAGAAGAACTAAACCCAGCATGATCTCACGTACCTTACTTGATGTAGATCAAGTAATTTCACACATATACTTTAGTCAAAAGATAGAGGAAAATCCCATACATTTAATTCACATATACAGGCTACAGCCAAATCCATTGTGAAGTCCCAAAAAGTTAAAAAAAGTCAACCACTAACCAGTCATATTGTTGAAGTCCACTCAAACAATGCAATTCCATTTACACTTGATTTTCTTTGTTAATTAAGTTTTTCTGATACTGGGTTCTCATATGGGTCAGGACTAGAAAATGGAATGAGCATGTTAGCCTGGCATAAAAAACCACCAGAAAATCCAATATTTTGACTGAGATGGAGAAAAGCTCCCTAACTTCCCAAGAGAATATCAATTAATAATTGTCAATGGATAAACAGGCAAAACAGAATTTGGTGGTGGGTTAGAAAGTTATAGGCCTTCCTTGATCTACATTATTAAGAAGAAAGAGAAATTAAGAATGTGACATCATTCAAGCATCATGGTATCACAGAGGAATCTTGTGCATTTAAGGAGGGACTACTAGTTTCAAAAACAAGATTTTTAGCAGCATAAGTCATGGAACAACTGTCTCTACTGACCTCTATTGTTCGAAGGCCCCAGGTAAAGCGGCGATGCGTGGGGTTTGCTGCTTTTGAATCCCATCCCCGGTACTCATACAAACTTGTGGATGTATAAACGCATCGAGGAACCTTTTGGAAGGATGATTCAAGAGGAACATTTCCACAGGTAACAACCTTCACAAAGTCACAACCTAAACATGTTACGACAGCACATGGGTTTGGAATTCAAGGACTACAAAGAATCAACAAAACTCCAAGAATGTTCGTCATTACATAACACAGGGAATTGAGTTAAGAGGCAATTCAGGAAAAGTAGATATCTACATTACGCTCCAAGAATTTAATCATCTCAGGGCAATTATTACAAGAATGTGCATATGTTTGATGCAGTATCTCTTTCTTAAAAGTTAAGAGATAACTCTGTTTATTGAGTTCGAACCAACACACATGCCGAGACATCTGTCATGTTGCTGTTATATTTGAAAAGACATGAAGCTTCATCTCTATAGCTACATCAGAACCATAAAACTTTTATTCCCTAGATTTACAACTCTGCAGCATATGTGCAAGTATATTACTTCCAATCTCTTCACTATCTGTATGCACATCTGTTGTCAGTGGGATGCTATAGTATTTTAATTAATTCAGATTGTGAACAAAATCACATCATCATATAGAATATTTGGCAGTCACACAATCTTGTTCCCTGGTTCAAGAGAATATAATGCAACATTAACCTAGAGAACTTTGGAAGAGGTTGAACTATTAGCCTTCACTCCAAAGGCTCCATGAAACCTATTACAACTGCACACATATACAATATTTCTAGATTGACTTTAAAAAAGCATGTTAACACATTTTTGGAGATGATAATGCCTCTGATTTGGAATTTGAGAAAGGCCACAAAAAAGAACCAGAATATAGAATCTTAGATTGCTAAAGTTAAACTTAGCAGCCTTCTTTTTTTTTGCAGCTGAGGAGAGGGGAACAGGAGTTTTGAAGAAGGGGAATTGGGGGATGTGAAAAATAAACCTTAACATAGTTATATATTCTAGATGAACATACCCCAGAAACTTTGACAAATTGACCATCTTTTGCAGTGCGCAACTCAGCATCTGGATAGCTAGCTATAAAACCAGTAATAGCTCTTCTTCCCCAACAAGTATTCCAGGTAAATACAGTAGCCACTGCAGCAAAAAGTACAACAACGACAACAAGAAGAATTGGGTTGCGAACGGCTCCGAGGATGAAACCACCAGCAATAAATCCCATGACAAAGAGAAGAATGATGGCCCAAAGAATTGGCTTTGGGAAGCTCTTGCGGAATGAATATTCGTCATCCTGGCTGAGGTGGGTAACAGCCTGGTTATTAACTAGAGAAGCATTGTGCATCTTCATTGAGCCTGTAGACTCCAAAGGACCGGATGCCTTCCGGGGAGCACCTGATGAGTTAATAGGTCCTGATGTAATGAGGCCAGTAGTTGGGAGAACTGGAGGAAGAGGACCAGAATTTTGGCGAGAAACAGCAGTTCCCCCTCCCTGAGGACCAGATGATTTTTTCAATGGTTCCCCATGTTTATTAAGTGGGCCAGAATTTGTCTTCTTCAATGAGGTTGACCCAGGAACACCACCAGCTGAAACCGAGCCACGACTGACAGAGTTTAATTGGCCCGAGTGAGAAGCTGCACCACCAAAAGAACCTGTCCTTGTAGGAGCATTGTTTATGGGACCTGATTTTCGAGACCTGGAGCCATCCATGGGTATATCAAACATTTTACCTAGTTCTCCGGACTTTTTGATATCACCGCCAGTATAAGGCATTGCAACTGAACTCATTGTTGGAGTCTTCTCTTTTGGCTGCTCAGGCCGGCCTGATACGTAAAGGCCATTGCTCAACTGATGAGAAGGAAACCGAGAACCCATATTGTTTAACTCCCCAAAGAACCCAAGATCCAATCCAAGTGACAAAGGGATACACAAGAACAGCTGCTAATGAGGACGATTAAACTATGGTAGTCAGAAGATCAACCTAGCTTGGCGAGTTCCACCGAATACTATACCTAGAAGAAAACACAAATCAAGCATTAAGCGTGAATGTGTATTCCACTAGAGAATTGAATCTTAATTCTTGAAGCATCATACACAAAAATATTCATTTTGAGACCAGATAAAGTACAGCTCGAAAAAAGTCCTTATAAAACTCCACAACAAAGACCAACTATCTGTTCTGCCGGCTTACTGTGTCAGAAGCATCCTACTGAACCGCGATTAATTTCCTTACATGATGAACATCTGGATATCCCTCTAGCAATAAAACCGCAGAAAGGAAATGCTCGCCATAGATGCACCAAATCGACAAACCAAAGCGGTTTCAACAATTTAAAGAAAAAAAATCTCAAAATAAACAGTCAACTAGTACTTCAGAAGTGTGAAATTAAAACTGCTTCTAAGCAGGGTAACTGGGTAAGTAGCAAAACTCATCTCTGAATCAAATTTCACCAAAAGTGCAAGCCAACCAAAACTGTCATTCACTGTATTGTTTACATTTTCCGGAAAAAAGGCTTAAATTTAGCACCTCAGAGGAAAAAACTACTGTCTAAACTCCAGATCTGAGAACAACTGACTCCTATGAAAAATAAAGTGAATAAAACCCCAAAATAACCTAAAAATTCGCTGGTCTGCATTGACTCTATCAAAAGAAAAAACCCCATCCTCGAAACTTCACATACACAAAAATCGAGCCTCACATTACCAAATACTAAACAGAACTTCACAGATCCAAGAAGAAATGGAAGCAAACATAACAAATGACTAATATACAAAAAACGTTACGGATCAAAAACCCAAAGAAGTAATCAATGTCTTGAGAAGAAAAGAGAAAGATCCCTTTCTGGGACAAAGAAAATCCCGGAAATTGAGACGATCCAGAACTAAAAGTCACAAATTACCATAAACTGAAATCAAGAATCCAAGAAAATCTCAAACCCATTTGACTAATCAGGCAAGTGAGAGAACCCACATTTCCATTTTGACCAAGATTCAGTAAAATGAGGGAGATTACAAAATCTACTGAAAAAAAACCCAAAAAAAAAAAAGAAACAAACAAAAGAAAGAGAATGTGTGTGTCAGAAGTATAAAGAAACATACCTGAAGAACCAAGTGGGGTGGGTATATCAAGGAATGGAGGCATGGGGGATCAGAGCTTGGGGAGAAGGTGGCTGAAGAAATGTAGAAGAAAAGGTGAGGAATATGAGATATATTTGCAAGATATGAGTGACAAAAGGACAAAAAAAAAAAAAATTGTGAAACTGAAAAGTGAACACACACCCTTCACCTTCCTGTTTTCTGTTCTTCTATCAGTTTTCTAGTGCTGCTAAATGTGAAATGGCTTTCTTGACCTTACATTGACCTGTATTATCCATTTCTGCCATTGTCTTCTATTTTTCTCACAAGGTTGTATTAGATAAATAAATGATTTATTCATGGGACAAAGACTCGTTACCTGCGGAAGGGTATATTTCCAATATAAAATATTTCCTCATTTTCTTTTTGTTTTTGTTTTTTATTTTTTATTTTTTGGGATGCAAAATCAAAAAAATTGATATAAATAAGCACTAATAAATTAAATAAACCAATTCAATGTAAACCTTACTGTTAACGTTGCTCAATTTTCATCATTTGAAATTATAGTATGTATGAAAAATATTCATTTCAACAATTCCAGTAGAAAAGCATTTTTTTCTTTTACTTTAACTCCTTTTATTAAATAAAAAACATGGTTTTTACATGTCAAGCAAATCAAAAAAAAAGAAAGAAAAGAAAAGAAAAGGTAACCAACAAATTAGCTTTTGATTTTAAAAAATATACGATAATTTTTTAATTTGATCAAGTATTAAAATCTTAAAAATAAAATGTTCAACAACTAATCTCACAATCAAACACTCCCGCCCACAAATTGTAATTGCATGGAAAGGCAATAGGCAAGAGGGGGCATCAGGCAACATTAATTTTCTATGTAACTAGAGACACCCATGTAAAAGACATTGCGAAAATTTTGAGGTTGGAATATAAGTTGGTCGAAGAAAAGTTTAGTGCCCGTTTGATTTTATTTTTAAAGTTTATTTTTATATTTTTTATCATTTTTAAAAATAAAATACATCATTTTTTACATATTTTCACTCAACATTATTTTTATTTTCAAAACACATTTCCTAATAATCTATATATATATATATATATATATTTAATAGCATATATATCTTCTTTATATATTCCAATCTATTCAAATACAAACTTATTTTCAATTCATTTCCACTAACTACCTTCTAACATTTAAAAAGATAAAAAATTCCTTAACTAATCCAACCAGCGTGCTTGATAAATATCAACAATATAGGCATTGTAAATTGATATACTAGCACCACGATAAGTTTTCAGAAAAAATCTATTATATTCATCACCACTTGCATTTCAAAGTCAAAAAATAACATAAAAATTACATTTTAATGATAAGATCATGCTAAGAAAAATAACAATTATATATAGATATGCTCTTATTTCAAAGAAATAAAAGAACTATATAGCTCGACAATCATGAAATTGAGCTCAAATCCTACTCATAAGCATGTCATTACCGAACTTAATGAAATTTTGTTCTCACTAATATGAGCTTTGTTATATTGTTATTTTTTCTGCCAAATTAGCTTTAATAATTGCTTTACTACACTGTAACTTTAGTGCTGAATCAGTTGTACATTGTTATTCAACGCAATATTGATCATTGGTGTCAAGATCTACTAAGTTGTTTGTCTAGAAAGTACATAGCATGCTAGTTAAGTATGGCTTGATTGATACACTTATACACACGACTTGATGATTAATTTTGCAATAAAGAAGACAATATGTGTTTGTTACTTTCTTGTCCTAATAAAGCTATATCATTTTCTTTTGGACCACTGAGTCTATAACTATCCACATTTACTTGTGCTACTGCAGTTTGTGGCACTTTAAGGAATTTTTTTTTTAATTTTTTTTTTCCAAACTTTTTTTAAGTTGCACCATCTGTCCCAAAATCATGAGACCCATATAATTAATAATTGTGGGTTACAATATACGAGTATAAAATCCACAGAGAAAATAGTAGTAAACCTTATACAAATCAGCAATTGCGAGTTATAACTAATACGAGATTCACATGAAATGCAAGTAGGGCTTATGTAATTTAAGAATCAGGGGCTAAATCACTAATAGTAAATGTGTCAAAATCAAACTCAATTTGACGACTCAATCATAATTCACTTGAAAAAAATTAAGTTTGAATTTGATATTTTAGAGTTTGAGTCAAATTAAATTGTACCCAAAACTGACCCAAAAAAATAATAAAGTTGAATTGGTTTCGAGTCAACCCATTAAACTTGAAAACAATAAGCAGGTGATTCAATAACCTAATAAATCTAACCCAATCCGAAAATAATTCGCTAATTAAAAATAAAATCTAAATTTAAAAAATTTATATACAATAATCTAAATCCAAAAAAAATTATCCAAAATTTAAAAAATCTTAATTTCTAACACACATCTAAAGAAGATTTCTTTATAGAGTTTTGGGCTATGAATTAACGGAGGAAACTAGTTGTTAATGTAAAAAAGATTTCGGATTTGATGGTTGTCATCAAAATTGTATTTGGACTTTAATTTAATATTTTTATCTTTAGATTTTAATTTTTACCATTTAGTAGTTAATTCAGCATTAATGCTTTAATCAAAATTGTTTATTAAACAATAGTTTATTACTTTTTATATTTGAGTAATTACAGACATTACAAGCTTTAAAATTATTATGATTCTAAGTTTCTTAGACCTTAATGATCATGTAAAGCTATAGATTTTATCGGTATATCAAACTTCTATTCAATTATAATGCTGGAATTTATAAATATGAAAAGTAAAATATATAGATCGGGTGGAGTCAGGTCGGGTTGGATTTATTAGGTAGTTTGATGATTTGATTAAAAATCAAATCAACCTGAACCTGACTCAATTTATGTGGATCAAAATAGGGTTGAACTTTTTAAATTTAGTATCGAGTTAGGTTATATTTGATTTTGATACGTTTATATTATACATCTATTTTAACCCAATCCAAATGTACCCAACCCACCCAATTAACACCTTCAACGATAATAGGAACTTGCCGATAAATTTTGTGCATTTGCCCCGTACCTCGAGCAAAATAGACACTTATTGCTTTAAAAACCTACACGTACTTTTATTAACGTCCTTAGGTCCTCGCACAGAAAGGAACTTAACCACATTAAAAATATTGTAAGTCTGCACAAATCAAAATCATAAATCGAGAATATCAAGGTAGTCCTTTAAGAACATGATAATTCCATGCGTCCAATATTGTATGGTTTTTAAACACCGTGTAACAGAATCAGATGTAGCTGGCTATGACTAATCGTACTTTGAAGAAGATACTCGCATACATATGCGCACACACACACACACAGCATGGATCTTGAATGAGTCCCATAATTAACAATTTACCTTGTTCATAGAAAGAAAAGGGAAAGTAAAGGTGCTTACAAGTTAATTGAGTTTTTATGAATTATTTTATACCATTGACTTCAAAATTTAAACGTAAATACACAATATAGTTATGAAAATACTTTTTCGTGTTCCAGACACTACAAAAAATTAGAACATTAGTTATGGTCAATTCGTAACTAATGCTAAAAATTATTAATTTTAGCTAAGAAATTGACCTAATCAAATTCGAAATAAATGTTCTTATGGCTAATCCTCGCTACTATCAATCCGAAGCTAATGGTTATTATATATATATATATATATTAATTTTTTTTAGATATTGTATAATTAATTTATTGCGTGTTTAACACACAATACTATAATAACTAATAATTTTTATTGCTCGTAATTTTAAAAAAAAATTACATTTGCTATCAAAATTTATAGCTATAGTTTGTAGCTACAATTATGAAATTAATTTTACAACAATTTTTTCATAGCAAATACCTAATTTTTTGGCGGCAAAGTTATGATTTGAGAAAAAAGCAAAAGGACGTTAATCCTCACCTTGTGGTAATAATTAATGCCTTTACATTCACAATCCACATCATTTTGCAGGTCGGGTCCAATTGACTTCAAATTCAGGAATAACTTATCATCTAAATTGTTAAAAAAATCACACGAAAGTATCCTAATAAATCAAATACGATTGATATAACCAATCTATGTGAACACTCCACCGTAAATATTTCAATTACATAATGCTAAAGTTACGTTTCACCATAATCTTTTTGTAGTTGCAGACTTGAATGTCAAGTCAGATAACTACGTAGACCAACCAAATAAACCTCAAATAGAGTACAACTCTAGCTAGACCTATGTCACTCATTTTTTTTCTCTTTGTTTTCGGGAAAAAAAAAAAAAAAAACTATTCCATCATTAGGACATTGTCACAATATTGCATGAGCGAATTTTCAATTCTGTTGACGAAAATGGCAATGGCTGGTAAAATTTCAATTTATCATATGTGGAATTTGTTTTCTTAGCGTAAGTTTTAGGTTATTTTAAAGTAGAAAAAATGTTCCAAAATGCCTAATTCAAAGATATTTAACGCGTCAAAATTCTACCACTTAAAGGCTTTGGGTATAACATCCAGTAGGAGGATGAGTAATTGTCAAGTCACATATTTGATTTTTTTTTCTTTCTATTAAAGCGGACTTGACAGACGATTCTTAGTTGTACCTAAATAGCTATTTATATAATTCCATAATGATGTAAAATGTTTCTTCTAATAGAGGTGTCTTTGCCCCGCCTGCTTTTGTAAGAAAAGATAGTACGACATATGATCAGCAAAAAATTAGTACATACCAAATTGCTATTTGCAGAAAACTAATCTTATACGGTATGGTATCAAAATAATTAGGACCGTTGTTAAGATATTCATTCGAAATTTTGTATCTTTATTGAGTTTGTGGTGGTGGTTGCACTTCTTACATTTTACTTCTTTCTCTTCCTGGTCCACGCACATATATGTATAAATAACTATATGTTTTTAATCTCGTCAGAAGATCTAGTTAAGATTTTATCTATACAATCTAAAGCAAAAATTAAATTTACATAGATAAAATAGTTTATCTAATCAATAATATTTGTGTTAATTCTATTATCTAAACTAGCTTTTAATCCCAGCCTCGCACTGGACAATAATTTTAAATTTTAAATTTTATTATATTTAATTTAATTGTGATTTAGTTATTAATTTTTTTATAAATATTGAAATAAGAAAAATTATTATTTTTTTATAAGTGTTTTACTATACTTACCATGCACCCTACGTAAAATATAAGATCATAAACCATTTTTTTAAATGAATAAAATCATTCAAAATAAATATAAGAAAAAAAAGTAGCCTTATGGGCTCTCTTAATAATAATTTCATAATTGTTTTTAAATTACACGAAAAATACTTTTCAAATTTTGTAATTATGTAAATTAATGAAATATTCTTGAAAAATCAACAAAATAATAAAAAAATAAACATATCACCGGTTAAACAAAAATCATAATATGAAGAAAAAAGTACCTTTAATCATGTACGAATACTAAATCATTAAAGAAACATCATAATATGAAAAAATAATAAAAGTGTTTGATAAATTAAAGCACACTCCAAATTGAAGAGATTATTTCTTAAAATTCTTTCAAAGGTAAATAAATTAATTTATAAGAAATATGAGAAAGTGTTTTTAACAAAAAAGACAGAAGTCCATTATTTAGTTGATGCATACTCAGCTACCATGCACAATTTTTTAGTAACTTATAGTTTAACAAAAATTCCACTTAAAAAAAGAATTTGCTGATGAAAGTTACATATCCAATTATGATAAATAAATTTAAGACATTGTAGTCACACTATTTCCAATAATAGATCTTCAAAGATATCTAATGATTTTAACCTCAATTCTTTATTTTTAATTTTTTTTAATATCATTAATAAAAATAAATTCTATCTTTAAATAACTTGTTTCAACTATTACTAAAAAAAGTAAACTATTGAAACATATTTTTTAGTAAAATAGAAGATTGATTCAATTATTTCTCATAACTCCGACTTAAGTTGTTATCATGTCAGCTGATAATAGTTTCATAATTTTAATTTTGATAATATCTAATCTAATCATAAAAAAGACAATACATAGGTTTCCACCAAAACGTTGAACCAACAAAATGATAACAAAACACAAACCACGGAATAAAGTTAATTCATAACACAAAAAGAGGTAAAAAAAAATCTACCAATGAGAAAAATTTATGTAGTTAGTAGAAATAAAATAACTTACCACACAATTGAGACTCCAAATTTCCTTTATAAATTAACATATGTCATAAATCTAAAAGTTTATAAAATTAGAAAACAACATGTAAATTATAAAATAGATAATCAGCATAGCAATGGGCATAAATCAAAACAAACATCTATTGCCCATCTATTCCTCAAACACTTTTTTTCATACGTGAGGTAGGACAATCTCCCACACTTTTACTTCAATAATCAAAAATAAATAAATTCTTTTTAAAAGAATAAAATCAAACAAAACAAATATAAGAAAAAAATAACTTTTATGGGTCCTCTAAATAATTAATTTATAATAATTATTATTAAGTTGCATGAAATATCACTTTTCAAATTTCATAATTATATAAATTAATGAAATATTCTTAGAACATCGAACTAAGAAACTAATTAAAAAATAAATAAATCATGCATCAAAGGAATATCATAATATGAAGAAAGTAAAAAAAATCGACCAAAAGCAAAAAAAAAAATATAAAATTTTAATTTACCACAAAATTAAGACTTTGAATTCCTTTGGTAAATTAACCTAGCTCGTAAAAAATTATGAATATTAGTAAATCATATAAAAAATTACAAAAAACATGCAAAAATCAAACCAAAAAAAAAAAAATTTCTAACTCACCAAGTAGATGATAATATAGAGGTGAAAACAAAAGCAAAAAAATATTTTTGTACCTTTACATATTAGTTTATTGCATGTTTGGTTATTTGTAGTATGTATTACCTGCAGGGATTATGAGCTTAAATTAAGGAACTTAACTTAATTAAAATATCAATTTGTGGTATAAAATATAATTTAGAAAATATTAAATTAAGGTAAAATTTTTTGAACTAAATATAGAGAGGAAATAATGGCTAATTAAAAATATTATTTTTTGAACTAAATTATGGTATATCAATTATTCTTAGATATTAGAGGCAATAACGGCTTATTAAAGGCAACATTTTAAAATTTTAAAGCACTTGTTTACCTATAATTATTTAATTGATGGGGGTGAGTGATTTTTGCTATACATTTTTTTTCAAAATTCATAAGTTATAAGTTGATTGAAATGAAAAGATTTTAATGCTTTAATGCTTGGTGTGTGTGTGTGTGTGTGTATTTTTGGATTATTCTCTTTTTGTGTATTGATTGAATTGCCTTTCATGGGTCTTGTTCATACAAATATAACACTTCTATTTAAGGCATGGATTAAAGGCAAGATTTTAAAATTTCTTAATATATACAATGTTGAAATTATAATTGGAGGAATAAAAGTGTAAATACTAAACATATAAAAAGTTATATTAATAAATTTTGAAAAGATCAATTGAAAACAAATGTTATTAAATAAAAATTGTATATTTGGTATAAGTATACCAATATTTATTACGTAAAGCTTCCTATCAACATATTTCCATATATAATGAATAAGTTACAAAAATTATACAGAAATATAGGGAGTTACAAAAATTAATATAAAAAGTCA
Source organism: Jacaranda copaia (assembly GCA_014898725.1). Classification (NCBI taxonomy): domain Eukaryota; kingdom Viridiplantae; phylum Streptophyta; class Magnoliopsida; order Lamiales; family Bignoniaceae; genus Jacaranda; species Jacaranda copaia. The sequence goes on from JACGDI010005690.1 coordinate 1,671,348, forward strand.
TATATATATTATATGGAAATACGTTGACATGAAGAGAAGAGAGATATGGAAATATGTGAATACATATAATAAGGAGTTACATATATTATATACAGAAATGCTTGACATGGCAAAAATGAACAAAACTAACTTATTTACATCATTGCCACATAACAAGGATATTTAAAATAGACTTGAATATCATTTTACTTTACATATATTAGATTTATTTTGATGAATATGATTGCTTATAGATATTTGGTTTTTGATGTCTTGGCCTGGAAAAAAATTAAGTTAGAACAATCATGCAAAATTATGTCTCACAATAAATGAGTTGGAGAGTTTGAGTTAGTTTATAAGTTATTCATCATTCTCATCAGTAAGAATGTCTATTCATAAGGATAAAGACTCCCAACACATGTATTAACAGGACAAAACTTCGCAAAAGCAGATCTTTTATATTTGATAATAGATTTGAATATTTTCAGACAATGTTGCCTATGAAAATAATGTTCATATATCTCTATGAAAGCCCCTCAACTAGAGGATTTCTTGTGATATGAAAGCTTATCCCACATTGGGAAAATTTAATGTTTTCAATCAATTTATAAATTACACTTCTTCTCTCACCATCAAAATATGTTTTTGTAGCAACAAAATCATCCAGCACTCATGTCAATCGAATAATATCTTGTGAAATTGAACTTTTTGTATTTAACAATGAATTTGACATCATTATTGAACAATGATGCAATGTGTAAATTTCCCCAGAGAATTTTTTTTTTAATAAAAAAGGGCAATGCCAAATGTTAGTTTATGTAATTTTGTAGACCAATTCATGCCATAAACCCCAGGTAATGCTAATGTTCTTGCCAACATTGTTGCCCTCCAGCCAATTGGTCCAAATTTGTTAAACTTATTTGATAGGTGGGAGCTAACTTTACCTTACATAATTGGTTAAACTTTTATCCCATATATGCATGTAAGGCATGAGAAGTGTTAAAAAGGTTGGACAAATCAAATGAGAAAGACACAGCTTGTTAAATCACAATTATGTTTTAAACTTTAAGGTCACAACTTGATAAGTGAATTAGGGTGGACCATATAATTATTTGAAATGACTTCATCTTTAGTTAGGAACATTACATGTGGGTGTTAGGCCTCTTGAGTTAATTTATTAAATTATATGGACCATGCCCATTTAATTTCACCAAATCTTTTTTTTTTAAAAAAAATAAAATTGCTCACTGCGTCCACCTTCCAATCCTTTCATCTCAATTTTGTCAATGCCTTTGAAAAATTGAGTAGCTTCTTTGAAACTTGATTTTTTTGGAATAAACTATATAGCTATTTTATTTAATTTGTGGATATTATCTGCTTTTATAATAGTCAGTTGTCAATAAATTTATAAGTATTGATTCATTATTAAATGTTGATATATAATAAAGTTCATGCTCAACCGAATAATTATTGGGTTGATGCTCTTTGCCTCAATAAATTCTACCATTATGTTCTTCTTAAAGTTCTAAACTGAAAATGCTAACTCAAATTATGATTTTGTCCTAATTCCTCCACTTTCTTTTTAATTTGTTTATAGAAATTAAAATTCTATCATAAGCAAAAATAATTAAAAAAAATCTATCGTTTTTCTGCTTGAGTAAATTCTTACATTTGTGCGTGACCACTTCTTCTTTTTAAAGGTTTAATAAATAATTTGTAAATTACTATGCGTAATTTGATAATTTATATATATTCCAGTTGTAGATTAGATGAGCCTGTATTAGGATTGATTTAACAAATTTAGAAATAAATGTTGGACTTGACTCTCGATTCTCGAGCCCTTACCTGCCGGGCACTAACTTGGTCAACTCAACAAACATTCCACGGCCAATTAGAAGCTAATGACACCAGACAAGCATTGATTATCCTTAGATCTCACACAAAATACAACACCGCCCGCCCCCACCCCTGCCCAAAGAAAAAAAAGAGGGAGATAAATTTCTTGATATATTTTCTAATGGTGGTTAATGCCAAAGAGAGAAATTTTGTTTGATTTTATTATACATTTTGGGAGAATAAATTATTGAAAAATGTAAAAGTTATTTTTTGGTATATTTGTTTATATTTTGGAAAAGACATTTTTTACTGTAGTAGTCAAATTAATATTTTTTTTGTTGGGTTCTTAGAGTAAAAATAGAATTGAGTGATTTTTTTAATATTAAAATAATAAAAAATATATATAATATATATGTATGTATATATAGGAGAATATGCATTTTGGAGGAAAAATAGGGATATATTTGGCTATATCTTCTTCAAAACAATGTTTATTTAAGAAAACATAACCAAATAAAGCCTAGGCGATTTTTGAAATTTGAAAAACTAACAACCCTTATTGATTTTGTTTTCTTGGCCCATTTTCATTTTGTGCTGAAAATAAAACTAAAGAGTTATCAATTTTTTCCTCATTTTCATAAATATTTTTATTCTCAAAATATTCTTTCAAACACACTCTTACATTCTCTCTCCATTTTCACACTTTATTTTCTCTTATTTTCATTTGCACAACTTTCAATTCAAATGTTCATTCATATCCAAATACAACTCATTTTAACCCTATATAATCATTACATTTAAAAAAAAACATAAACAATATTTTACTTTCAAAAACATATATATAACTAATTTTTTACTATTTATTTTCATCATAAAATAAAAATACCTCCAAAAAATAAATTCAAATAGCCCCTAAGATCCATTTATTTGTATTCAAATTCATCTTCGTGACATATTTGGAATTAAAGATATTTTTATTAATTTTTTTTCTGTAGAACTAAAAATATGTTTGGACGAAATGTGTAAAAATATTGATATTTTTAGAGTTTTGAATGACAACGTATTTAATTATATATTTACGTACAAGAAACGACATAAGATTTTGATATTTTCAAAAAGTAACTTTTATATATTATAATATTTTAATATAAAAGTGACAATTTGTGGGTCGATCTCATATTAATTATTTTTTTATATCATATTGCCAAATCATATTAAGATAATTATTGTTATTTAATTAGATATGAGTTCCATTGCTTTTTTCTTTTTCAGTTGTATTGTGAATAAAAATAGAAGATATTATTTATTTATTAATGAATATTAATTATTTTTAAATTAATAAAACATCACATCAGACATCAATGATATTACTCATGATTTGACAAAATAAAACTTATCTGCTAAACATTGAACCTATAAATCTAGACATAGGCAACTTCAATTTCTAGAATTAAAAAACCTTAAAATTAATAGCATAATCATATTTTCATTAACAAATGAGTGAAACCAATCGCATAAAAATTATTTCTTCTGGAAATATAAAAAGGGCCCCAAAGTGCCCATCGCAGATTTCCGGTCAAAAAAAGATCAATGCTCTTTTTCGCAACTTGCCAACTCCAGGTAACGAGTCCCATCAATTTGAGAAGCTATAAATGTAAAATTTCATTTGTATTAATTTTTTCACAAATTAAAATATTTCTACGTTTTCATCTTTCTAGGTGTCATTGAATATGTCACATTTCATAACTTCACAATTTGCTTTACAAAATATTATATTTAACTAAAATTAATAATACTTATTCATTTTAAAAAAGATCGTGGTTACTTTTATAATTGTCAATCTACAAGTTTTCTATTTTTAGAAATGGAATTATGATTATTTAAACTTGATTACACAATCGAGAAGCATGGTACTTGAATATATGTTTTCTCTTTCTCTTTTTAAACCCTTTTAAAGTTCAACATCTATCAACATGGATTGATGAGATAATATCTTCAATGAAATTAGGCTTTTGTGTTTTGCCATGGATCTTATCATTGTCATTTTTGCCATTTTTGAGAACAAGTAAAATAGCTTGTGCCTCTTTCCGCACCCTTCAACAAGAAGCCATGACGATACATGTTTCAGATCCTAAAATCAAGGAACATGGATTTTGAATATATGCTTCTTTGTCTCTTCATTATTTGAGACGATTTTTTAAAATAAATCACCTATTATTTTGTATCTGTGGAACAACACGGCAATGTGATTGAATTTTTATATTTGGTTATAAATAATAAATTTATTTATTTATTTTAATCAAAACTAGATTTGTGTGTGGGCTCATTCAAGTTTAGATTTTTTAGGGCATGGTATTGAGAGCACAGAGGGATTCAGTTGGGAGAGGGTGATGAATACATTTTCTTCACTGTTGCTATTGTTGGTGAGTTGCCATCATTTTTGTCAGAAATGTTAACTGCCTCAATTCTCATTCATTAACCAATTATTACAAGTTAGTTACCTTGGAGTCTTTGTCAGGGCGATTGAGATGCTTCACCTCTCCCTCACCATATATATATATATATATATATATATTCTGATGGAATTCAAGGTCAACCAACTACATTACTCAATTGATCACTATAGAATTATTACCAGCCGGCAGCCACTTTATTGAAAAATTGGGGAAGATTTTGCAAAATTCAAGAAATGGAAAAATAAAATAAAAAGAAAAAAAATATCAAAATATTTGGGGGAATGAAACCAAAGACTTTAGTTTATTTTAAAAGCCATTGCTCGAAATATTTATAGAATATTCTTTTTACCATTTCCTAGGACAAATATAATTCCTGTGCACATGTATATTTATTTTCTATTTATATATATACAAACAAAAGGATTTTAATTTCAAACTTTACAAATATATATATGTGTGTGATATGAGATGATCCAATAGGTCTAGCCCAGCCCAGCAGAGCCTAGGAATATAAGATGAGTCGAGCCTGCTTATGACTACATGAACGGGCTTAATTGTAGCCAATTCAAGCTCAAGCTTTACTTTAGTTGTTTGAAAACTCATAAGTTTTTTCCTATTTTTAAATACTTTTTATATATTAATTAAATAATTAATATATATTAATAATTTACTTTCTTGTTCTAATTTTAAATATTTATTATATATTGATTAATACACATATTAATAATTTACTTTGTTTTTAATTTTAAATATTTATTTTATATGATTAAATAATTATAATATATTAATAATTTAATATTTTATCAATAATTCTAATATATTATAATTTAAATCATTATAGTAATTATTATAATATATATTATACTTTAATGCATATTTTATTTATAATTATAATTTAAAATATTTTATTAATTATTATTAAATAATTATGATATATTAATAATTTAATGTTTTTATTCAATGAAAAAATTTCTAATGAGCCAGCTCGAGCTCAAGCCCTTAAAGACAAGCCCATTGAACTCGAGCTCGACTTATTTACACCCTTAGCGGAGCCTGATCTAGAAAGGGGACGCAAAGTGAGACAGACCTAACTATATGTTAGGCCCACCTGACATCGAGTCCAGTCCTATCGGTGATCTCATTCGACTTTCCCTGTTCTCTCTGGCCGATACTTTAGATAGCAATGGCATCCTTCAACCAGGGCTTATGTCAATGACAAGAGGTCAGTAGACCCGACAAGGAGAACGCAACAGTATTGTGTGGTGATCGTAACCTAGAAATAGCTCGCAAGCAGGTGTATATATCGACCGGGCAAGTTGGCTCACCAGGAGTACCATTCCGTCATATTAAATGCCCTAACAGCCTGCGTGTCTCCGCATTAATGGCGTATGCCATCCTTGGTACCACTTTTCCTATTACGCCAGATAGGAGGCGCGCCACCTGTGTACTACCTAGTCCTAGAAAGTTGGAGATAAGGCTACCTGGAATAGTACATAAAGAGGAGAAGGCATAAAGGTCCTCAAGTTAGGACAATAGTCCACACAGCATAGTAAGGGTAATTTGGATAAACTACTAATTGGAGAAGGCTATATATACCCCCTTACTAGCCTCCCATAAGGTATGCCATTTATATATCTAAAAGCCCTCACTCTGCTGCTTAATTATCTAGTCGATTCTATATTGACTTAAATGTCAAAATATCTGAGTTAATGGCATCTCGACTAGCTTAACGTTTGCTATTGAATGCAAGATTCGACCTCAATCACCTTTGAGATCACTAATCAACCATCCCCAAGTTGATTTATTCAAATTCTAGCCTTATTCAACCACAACTAGTATTCACCCTCATCATTTAGTGCCATCTGTAGGAAACTTTGAGTTCGCAATCGAAAAAATGGTTAACACTAGGCGAGCTACTTTAGAATGAGAAAAGAAAATGAGGTCACCAACTCGTCCCCTTTGACCTCTACAAGAACTTTATTTGTTAGGGCTTAGCGCCCCACCAAAACAGGTGGACACCTTGACTATGACTCAATTGATGCAACTTATCAATAAGCGGATATCTGTCTAAATCTCCACCAAACTTTCTATCGCCCTAAATAGGCATGTTGCCTAACCTGGGCTGGTGGCCAGTGTTACTCCACAACCTCCACCCCTTGGAAAGAGACCACCTAGAGAGATCTGAGGTCATTTAGAATCTAGGCAACCGCCCTTGAGGTGAGAAACCAGCCCTGGGCATTTTCCAAGAGAAAAAGCACGACCTGCTCCTCGTGAAGAAGTTGCAAACTCCATTGATCATTGCGCTCGACCCATTTGAGCCTAGCAGGGCTATAAAATCGAGTGCCTCAGACCTAAAATGAATAGAAATATATCGCAGGCTCATCGAGAAGAATGGGAGGAAGTATCCTACCAGGTCCTACAACTAAACAGACACTTAGAAGAGATCTCAAAGAGGAACACCGAAAGAAACCCTTACTATGAAGGAACACAAAGGTTTCATCGAGAAAAAGAGTTACCATTCATTTAAGAGATCATCGACAAGCACATCACTATTGATGCTAAGGTCCCACTAGACTCTTCTAGTATGATGGCTCATTGGACATAAATGAGCATATAACGCAGTTGAGCACATGATGCAGTTGTATGACCATAATGAATACGTACACACAAAAATACTACTGACCACCTTTTAGAAAATTACACTCGATTAGTTTGTGAAGTTGGAATCGACGTCAACTTATTCATATGACCAGTTATGCGACAAGTTCTTGTATCAATTCATTAGTCAGAGGAAAGCGAAGCTCCCCCATACTCACTTACACAGTCAAACAGAATGAAAGGGAGTCCCTTCAAGATTTTTTTCCCAGATTCAATGCAAAAGTTTTGAAGATCGATACTGTTAGAATTGAATTTTTGATTGAAGTGCTTTTTCTTAGCCTTCAACACAAAGAGTGCGCCAACACTTTAGTGTGTGAGCAACCCAGATCGATGGAGAGGTACATGACTCTTGAGGACATGAATAGGCTCAAGTACAATAATTTGGAGGTCGGTAAGAAGAAAACCAAAGAGAAAGATGATCGACAGCATAAAGAAGGTCGTCGATCTCTCATCAAGTAGTTCCATGACTATACTCCATTCAATCTTCTAAGAAAGGAGGTGTTGTTAGCCATCCAGCATGACAACCTTCTAAAGAAACCTAGGAAGCTGGCCAAGATAGCAGCTATGAGAAAATCTAAGAAGTGTAGTCATTTTCATAAGCAGAAAGGCCATGATACTGAAGATTATTTCAACCTGCATGATGAGATCAAGAGGCTGATATAATAAGGCCATCTTAAAAAATTTATCAACGAGAGCACACGGCAAGAAGGGAGTAAAACCAACCAAACTCCCCACTAAGAAAGGTTAATTAGCCCAAGAAAGAAGGACAAAGAAAGAAACCCATCCATGATCCCTGCCTACCAATCTAAGGAGTCATTGACACCATTGCTGGAGGCCCAACTAAGGGGGATTCTAAGTCCGCCAGAAGATAAAATTAATACAGGCTTGAATTGACCAAATCTTATTCGATCAAAATTATTTTTCAGTTTTCCACTAGTGTAGAGCCAATCTCTTTCTCTAATGCAGACTTTTCTCATATTGAAGGTCACGAAATGGATAATAAGCTAGATTGCCTCCTCATTATTTCTATTGAGATTACGAACTTTGAGGTTAGGAAGATCCTAGTTGACAATGGTAGCTCTACGAACATCATATTTTTGTCAACTTTAAAGAGAGTGAACTTAGAAAAGTTGAAGTTTGAGACCATATGTACACCACTTGTCAGATTTAGCGAGTCAAAAATCATCCTTGAGAGATCCATTAACCTATCCACATCATTTGGCAAAGCCCCTCGAAGGAGAACCATCATGATCAACTATCTGGTCATTGATGCTCCTTCACCTACAACACCGTAGTCGAGCGACTAGCTCTAAATGATTTGAGTTATTATCTTAACCTACCATATGAAGATCAAATTCCTAACCCCCTTCGGCATAGGTAAGCTTTTGTGTAATGTCTAGGAAGCTTGACACTGTTACACCATTTCGGTCGAAGCCAGTGAGCACAAGAATTGACCAAAATTGGAACCCTTGGGGGACACCCTAGTAGAAAAACCCAAGAAGGGACAACAAAACAAGAAGCGCAAGCTTGAAGAGACAAGGGTCAAGCCCATCGGGAGTTTTAAATAATTGAGCTAGAACCAGGGAATCCTGACAAGAACACTCGAATCAAAAGTAACATGGACAGCCACATAGAGTGTTTTATGGTCAATTTTTTATGTAGAAACGTTGACATGTTTGCATGGATAGATTCTAACCTACAAGAAATCAACCACAACGTCATCATCTACTGTCTAAATATGAACCTATCATAATAACCAGTGAAGTAGAAGACCAGACCTTCAACACTAAAAGATGTCAAATCATCAAAGATGAGGTCAACAAGCTCTTAGAGATAGGATACATTGTTGAAATTCGGTATCCAAGTTGGCTTTGTTATGTTGTCCTTGTCCCTAAGAGTGAGGAAAAATGGCGCATGTGTAATGACTTTATTGATTTAAATAAAACTTGCCCGAAAGATCCTTACCCTTGCCTCGTATAGATTTGCTAGTTGTGAATTGTTGAGTATGATGGATGCCTTCTAAGATTACTATCAAATTTTTATGGTGCCTAAGGATAAGGATAAAACATCTTTCATCATTCCCAACAGAGTATATTACTTCTTGGTCATGCCCTTTGGGCTAAAAAATACAGGTACAACTTATCAGTGATTAGTAAACTTTATGTTCAAAAATGAAGTCTAAAAATCTATGAAGGTTTATGTCAACAACATGATCGTCAAACCTAAAAAGGTAAAGAATTATTCAATTGACCTTAATCACACATTCTCCGTACAACTAGCATTCGACATAAAGCTTAACCCCAACAAATATACCTCAGGGTTTGAGGGGGCAAGCTTCTGGGTTATATGATTAGCCAAAGGGGTATTAAAGCAAACCCACATAAAATTTGGGCCATTTTGGACGTCACCACACCCCGAACAGTCAAAGACGTACAATATTTGGTTAGAAGGATCATAGCACTTGGCAGATTCATTGCTCGGCTAACCAACAAGAGCTTACTTTTTTTCAAGATTTTTAGAAATACAAAGAAATCAGGTTTCCAATAAACAGAGCAGTGCAACCAAGCTTTGGTTGAACTTAAACAATAACTTTCCTCGGCACCTATGCTTGCTCAACTTGAGCTTGGAGATTTTGTACTTATACCTAGCAATATCGTCAACCTCAATTAGCTTTGTCTTAGTTATGACCAGGAATGGAACACATCGACCTATTTACTATTATAGCAAAGCACTATAGGGCAGCATAATTATCTTGAGATCGAGAAGTTCGCCCTCACCTTGGTCACAATAGCTAAAAAATTAAGGCTTTACTTCCAATCTCACTCTATTGTCGTATTGACCAACCATCCATTCAAACAAGTGTTGTTGAAACTCAATACCTTAAGGAGATTAAAACAATGGGCCATCGAATTAGGAGAATTCGACATCACCTTGCAACCCTGAACTACCATAACAGTGCAAGTTTTAGCTGACTTTATGGTCAAGAGACTTGACCTGCTTGATCAGGACAACCACAGCTCTCTCATATAGACCCTACATATTGATGGATCAGCAACCTCCTCGGGGGGAGAGATAGGTGTTTCACTCCATTCTCCACTCACGAAAAAATATGATTTGGTAATTAAGCTTGATTACCTGGTAACCAATAATGAGATGGAGTATGAAGCCCTCCTCGCCGGCATGAGAATGGTAGTAGACCGTGGATTTGAGCAACTAGTGGCAATTATTGACTCATAATTAGTTGCAGAATAAGTCGAAGAAAACTTCAAGGCTAAGGAATCTACGATGAGCTAATACGTAACCAAAGTGAAAAGGCTACAACAATTATTCAAAAAATTCACCCTCAGCTAAGTACCTGAATCAAAGAATAAATGAGCCGATGCCCTATCCAAGTTCGCAAGCTCAACAAAGAGAATTAGACACAGAACAATAACATTTCTCATCACTGACAAGCCTACCATAAACACTATCGATCAAAATTTGGTGAAGAGTGTTGAAAAGCACCTCTTTCCTGGTAGGATGTGATTATGCTTTACTTAAGATAAAGGCCAGTCCTTGAAGACAAAGATGAGACCCGGCAACTCAGAGGTTAAGTAGCCAAGTTTGCCCTTGATAAGCATGGTTAACTGTACATGAGATCGATTTTTGGACCACTCTTATGATGTTTAACACCAAACCAACCTAGCGAGGTTCTACATAAAGTTCATGTAGACATCTGTGAGAATCATTCTAGAGGGCGGTCTTTAGCACTAAAAATCATCCGATATGGGTATTTCTGGCTTATCCTATTCAAAGACTCCATTGACTTTGCTAGAAGGTATCAATCTTGCCAAGTCCATTCGAACATCCCATACTAGCCTGTGGCAACAATGGTGAATGCCCAAGTCACATGGCCATTTGACCAGTAGGGGATTAGCTAGTCGGTTCCTTGCCAAAGATAACAGGGCAAAGAAAGTTCATCATCTTTGTGGTTAAATACTTCACCAAATGGGTCGAGGCAGAAGCAATCTCCAAAATCATAGATTAACAAATTGGATCAAACTTGCCAATCTGACTGGTTGGATCGTTGATTGGCCAATGAATCAGTTTGATTTTTTGGAAAAAATGAAAAAATTGTTCATTTTGGCAAAAATCATTCGGTTCGAATGGTTTGACTGTTAAATCGATGAAACCCTTCATAGTTCGCCAGAACTAAGGTGGTTTTTTAATTTTTTAAATTTTTTTAATAAAATTATTGTTTTTTAATTCTTTTGCCTAGGTACTAAATTTAAAGGCTAAGGTACAAGTATGTAAAACTAAAAGTTAGAAAGCCTTATTAATATTAGTCAAATGAAGTTAAGTCTCTCATTCCCAAATCTAATTTCCCATTATTCTTTTCTACTGCCCTACTAGAACGGCCAAATAGGAAAATTGAAAGAAAGTCACGACGGTAGCTGCAAGTGAAATCCAACACCATGGTTCAGTGAAAACAATCCGTATATACATCGTCCATCTCTCCCAAGTCCCAACTAGTGAAAGTTATTATTTCTTCACCTTTTCTATTCAAATCTATAAGAAAATTATTGTTTAATTTTTAAGCTTTTTACAATTCCTTCTCGAATAAATATTTATTCCTTCAAATTTTGAGATGGGTAGCTGTTAATATGGGGTTCTTGATTTAAAAGATAAGCACATTTGAAAAGAGTTCTAGTATGTGCATGCCATGTGTTTGATAATATGTCGAAAAGGATTGGTGCTATAGGAAAATTGTGTGCTTGCTGATTAAGTTTGAGTTCAATTTTCTTACTAATCTTTTTGCTAGATTCATATGAATTGATTTTTTTTTAATAAATGCTTGAACTTGAATATGATTGTATATTGTTTTGTACTTTTAATAGGATCATGGATTTTAGGTTTGGGCCAGAGTTTACTATTGCTTCCAAAAATTTAGTTTCATTAGTCCATAGAAAAAATGACATTGCTTGGAACCATGTTTCACTACAAGGTGCTAATGATGGTTCAAAAAGTCGTAGTTGCTCTTATTGTGGATTGGTAACTAAAAGAGATGGCATACATAGAATGAAAAAACATCTTGTTGGAAAGAAGGGTGACATGAGGCTTTGTAAATCTATTCCACCAAATATTAGATATCAAATGGAAGAATCACTTAAAGGTGTTGTTCAAGAGAAAAAACAAGCACAAGAAAAGTTTGACATTGAAAATCCATATGGTTTTTATGCTTCACAAAATGAAGAAGTTGTGCCCCTGAATGTGTTGAACTTGATCAAACAAAGTATGGTAGAGGAAAAACACTTCGAGGTGGAGCTCCATTTATGCAAAAATCAAAGGGTAAAGGAGTTGCAATAATTCCTAACGCTTTTGCTCCAAGTACAACTCCAGGCTCCCAACCAACCTTGAAAAGTGTATTAGCATTAACTAGGCTATACATAGAGCTCACATGACAATAGTTAAGTTATTTTATGAAACTTGCATTCCAATAAATGCTACAAATTCCATGTATTTTTAGGCTATGCAGCAATTGCAATTAGATCGGGATTTAAGGTTCCATCGTATTATGATCTTCACATTCCACTATTACAAGATGGAAAGAAAGAGGTTTAGTTGTTTGTTGATAGTCTTAGAAATGTTTGGGAAGAAATTAGTCGCACAATCATGGGCAATGGTTGGTCTGATGATAAACATAGATCAATAATCAATTTTCTTTTTCATTGCCCATGTGGAAATGTGTTTTTGAAATCTATTGATGCATCTGATGCTGTCAACAATGCACAAATGTTATTTAGCTTGTTTTGAGAAGTTATTGAATGGGTTGGTGTGAAAAATATTGTTCACATGGTGACTAACAATGGATCTAACTATGTAGCTGCAGAAAGATTGATTAGTGATGAGTACCCTAATATAAATTGGTCTCCTTATGCAAGTTATTGTTTGAACTTGTTGATGAGAGATGTAGCTGAAAGAGATGATGTGTCTTAGCTTGCCAAAAAAGCCTCAAAGATATCAAAGTTTGTGTAAAATCACACTTTTTAGTTGAGTTGATTGAGAAAAAGGCATAATTGGACAGAGGTTGTGCGTCCAGGTCAAACGAGGTTTTCAGCTACTTTCCTTACTTTGCAAAATATAAGTAAACACATGCATGATTTAAAAGCCTTGATGACTTGCAAATAATTCAATGATTCAAGACCTATTAGGAAAAAGAAAACAAATGAAGTAGTTGCTATAATTTTAGATAAGCAATTTTGGAATGATTGTAATATTATTATGAAGATTATAGAGCCTATGATGCATCTTTTGCATGTTGTTGATGGGGATAGAAAACCCTCTATGGGATATGTTTATGAGGGCATTGTCATGCCCCAAAATCAAACCATATAATCTGGTTTTGAGACGTGAAATTCAATCCTAAATACATAAGTCGCCAATCAAAATATCAATCATAATAAAACTCCAAACATTTCTAGTAGCCAAATAAATCTCAAACATAAAAACAATTGAAATATCTAATCCTTTATCTTCACCTAAAAATTCATAAAAGTGACTAATAAGCTAATGTCGTAACAAACTAAAACTATTGCAGAAGTCCCAAAATAATACTTCAACCCTAATTCTTGTCAAAAACTAGATCTTCCACCTCACTAGGGCTAAGATTTAAGTATGCCAAAAGGAAGTTAAAAAAGAAACGAGTATGAGTAAAAGACTTAGTGAGTGCCACGTGTGTGCAATGTGAGTTCAAGAATTAAAATAATTTGTACAGTGAAATATTCAAGAAATATAAGTGAAATTCATAAAAGAGTTTAGCAGTAATAGTCAAAAAATTTATAAACAGTCAAGCAATACCTAGTCAAGAATTTTGTGAACGATTTTCCTAAACTATCAACTTAAATACAATGATCAATCAGTTTTGCTGTAACCAGTCAACCTTATGACTCCCACCATAACAGTCCCTTATCACTCCAAGCAAGGTGCGACCTTACCAAAATAGTGCGCAAGCATCCCCAGGAATTCCTACGACCCACCTCAACCAAAAATGGCTTCTGTTGTGCACTGGGGGGATTAGGCTATGGGGGTTTGGGATTCAACTAGCTAGCCCATTGCTGCCTAGTAAAGACCATTGCACACCCAAACCAAGTTGGATCCAACTAATAGTAACAGTAATAGTAATTCCAGTAGTTCAGTTGATCATCGAATTTAATTCGCGAGTCTAGGAGGATGAGAAAAATCATGAAAGCATAGGTTTTCATTTATCCATAAAAAACAACAGAAAAGTATTTCCTTTATCCAGAAATAAAACAAGATAATTATTTCTTTTGTCCAATAATAAAACAGGAAAAGAAAATAATTAAGAAACTTTTAGTGCGCAGTGGAAAACACATGGAGTACAGTGTTTCTTAAAAACAAGTTATGAGAAAATGGTACAATAGCATATATCCTTCTAAATTTTGAAACATACTAATATATATAAATTTATAAGTTTAGGCACTCACCTTCAGAATTAATCCTAGAAGTCATTAGCCTATCTCAGAATCAATTGATTCAAATGTTGAGTCACCTGATTCATTTAATAAATAAATCAATCACCAATTTAACTGATTAACAAGATAAAATTTATTTGGGCCTGGCCTAGTACATACATACCCACAAAACTTATTAAGAATTTATCCTTTTGTACGTACTTTTTGATTCGCTCATAACACTCTTTCTAGATATTTAATTGACTCAATTTTTATGGCATTACAAAGCTACGAAAGAGTACTAAAACTATTGTGTTGATGAAGTAATTAAATTGGTTAATATGAGAGAGAAAATTGAATTCAAGAGGCAGCAGTGGTGCGAAAGCAAATTTCCAACTTTTAGGAAATTTTTTGATGTGGCACTTGATTGTATCTAAACTATAACTTTTACTACAGGCCTCGGATGATGGTGATTCAAAATCCTGTGAAAACATAGCATATAAATATACAATTCATATGTTGACCTTATTGTCCAATTAAATCGGAATCGAGTAGTAAATATTGTCACAATATTTTATTCTTGGAAAATCGAAGTCCTGTATTTTCTATATTTCCACACTGTAGTTTTTTTTGCCATAACTTTCTCGCTATGCATCGGATTAAAGTAATTTAAATGCATGTAAAAACCTAAGATATGAATATTCAGTTCTTATGTTGATCATATTTCCATATTCAATCTAAATCAAGTAGTAAAAGGTATCAAAATATTTTGTTCTAGGAAAATCGAAGTCCTGTATTTCCAGACTTGACACATCTTAGCATTTTGATCATAACTTTCTTTGCATAAATTGGATTGAGGTGGTTTATGCAGATGTAGAAACCTAAGAGACGGATATGCAACTCATACATTGACCATATTTCCCAATTAAATCAGAATATATCAGTAAAAGTTATCACAATATTCTATTCTAGGAAAATCAAAATCCTATATTTTTACATTGCCACACTGCAGTATTTTGGTCAAATATAACTATCTATACATCAGATTAAAGTGATTCTAGAGGATATAAAAACCTAAGAGACATATATTGAGTTCTTATTTTGACCATATTTCCAAATTAAATCTAAATCAAGTACCAAAAGGTGCCACAATATTCTGTTCTAGGAAAATCGGAGCCTTGTATTTTTTGTCTTGCCACACCTTTATATTTTAGTCATAACTTTCTCCGTATGTATCGGATTGAAGTGATTCATGTGGAAATAGAAACCTAAGAAACAGATTTAAAATTCCTATGTTGAGTATTTTACTTAATTCAATCGGAAAGTAGTAGTAAAGGCATCACCAATATCTATTTTTGGAAAATTCAAAGTACTATGTTTTTTGACTCGACACTTCTTAGTATTTTGGTCATAAATTACTCCATTTAAATTGGCTTGGGGTGATTTAGGAGGCATCAGAAACCTAAGACGCAGATCTAAAATATTTATGTTGATCAATTTACTTAATTCTATTAGGAAGAAGTAGTAAATCAAAACCTAATAGTATCATTGAATTTCGCAATTATCAAATATAAAATCTACAAAGTCATGGATTACCTTGTGTAATTTCTATTGCACTTCCTGTAAATACTGTCTCTTTTTCCTTTCCCCTCTGCCACAGCTGCTGTCCCCTTTCCTTCTTCCCCTTTTTCCTCTTTCGTTTACTATTAGACGTAATTAGGGTTTTGTTTTTAGGGACTATATTTATGTGAAAGAAGTTGTTTAGTTCAAGTAGGACTCTAATAAATTTCCTTCTAGGACTAAGATAATTCCATTATAATTCTAGTATCTCTATTGTTAATTCTTAGAATTCAATAATTCAACTTCTTGTATTAGTATAATATTAATTCAAGTAGAACTATAACTTATACTCTCCAAAATTTAGAGCATTTACAATGTGTATATATATAATATTAATTATCACTATTTGATCAAACGATAATATAATATTATCTATATATTATATATAAATATATTATTCCAAAAATATAGTTCACGCCTTACTGCAATTTTAATGGAAATAGTAAATAAAATAAAATAAAGTACATTAATGAATCAAATACGAAATAAAATTCTGGGGCATTACAGGCATGCTTCGTGTTAAAAAAGAATCAAATATGTTTTTAAGAATAGAAAAGTGTTGTATGGTGAATACACAAAGTTTGTGAATTTGAGATAGGATGAACATTTGAAGAAAAGTATCCACACTGCTACATATTGGTTAAATCCTACTTTTCAATATGATCAATCATCCTTTTGCCAAAAGCCTAAAATCATAAATGGAGTGTATGATAAGATTGAGACAAAAGGCATAGGAAAAAAAAACAAAATACATTGAGGAAATAAGGTTGTTTCGAGATCGTTTAGAGAGCTTTGGACAAGAACTTGCCATTAACTCATGCAAGACCACTCAACCTGGTATGTTTTTATTTTCAATTCATATCTAATTATATAATTTAATTATTTTTTTTACTAAAAATCTTATGAACATATTTTTTCTTCTTTCTTTGATTGTCAAGATGAATGGTGGAGATTGTTTGGCCATAGTGCACCAAATTTGCAAAAGTTGGCAATTAGAATTCTTGGACAAACAAGTAGCTCTTCTGGATATGAATGGAATTGGAGTGTGTTTGAGTGGATACATTCCAAAGGAATCGACTTGAACATCAAATATTGAATGATCTAGTATATGTTCACTACAACACGAGGCTCAAGCACAAGTAAAATACTTATTTGAATATATACATAAGCATTATCATTTTAGAATGCACTTAAATCTATCTTTTATGTGTATACCTTCAGAATTGCATCAAAGGAAAAGGATTATGACCCAATTGACAATGAAAGCATATACAAAACTGATTTTTGGGTTGTGGAGGAAAAGGAAGAACCTTTTCTTAGTTGTGAAGAGTTGGAAAAAGAACTTTATGAGGATTTAGAAACTCTAAGACTCAATCAGCAATGACAACATTCTCTAGATGATGAGCATGAAACAAGCTATATAGTACATATGTTATATTTTTATAGTTTGAATGTAAATTTAGTAAGTTAGTGGAGTAGATTTTTATAAAAAAATTTCTTTTCTTTTTGTGTAGTTGATGAAGAAAAACAACTACTATGTGGTGTTTCTAAAAAAGATTTGGATTTATCTTTTTTTGAGAGCATGATTGTTGGTGCGACAAACTTACATGATGTTGTTGTTGGTTTTGGTACTAGTGTTGGAAATAGCAATCAAGTTCTTGAAAATCTTGATGATGAGGGATATGGCAATAAAGAGTGGCTCCAATATCGTTAAATTATTTATGTGTTTAAACTTTAAACTTAATATATTCAAAATTTTGGATTGTGATGTTAGAGAATATTATTTCAACTCTTTATGTTTTATATTTTGGTATTTTATTAATTTTTAAGTAATATATATAATATAAACAATATAGCCTAATTATGATGTCGCAGTTCAATGGTAATTCAATTACGATACAACTAATGGTTGACTAGTGAACTGTGAGCCGGTAAATTTTTTGGTTCAATAAATGGTTCAGTTTTTCAAACATTGTCTAAAATAACTGATTTGGCCATCAATAATTTTATTTGGAAGAAAATTATTTGTTGTTTTGGCCCCCCCAAAGTCTTGATTTTGGATAACAGAACCCAATTCCAGAGCTAAAGCATGGGGAATTAGTGTGAAACCTTACGCATCCACCGGCATTTTACTTCAGTTGGGAACCCCCAAGAAGCTAATGGTCAAATTGAAGTCATGAACAGGACTATCCTCGACCACCTCAAAACTCAATTAGAAAGGACTAGGGCGAGTTAGGCAGACAATTTCCTTAGCGTGTTATGGGCATACAAAACAACCCCTTGAATAGCCACAAATCATAGCCTCTATAGTTTGGTTTATAGATCGGAGGCAGTCATTCTAACAAAACTGATACAACACATAGCTCGAGTGATCCATTTTATCCGATCAAAAACATCTCTGAGAAGAAACTCTACCTCGAGACCATTGACGAACTCCAATAGAAAGCTTACACCATAATGCAAAGATATAAATTGAAAATGACAAAAGATTACAATAAAGGAGTTCGATCACATAGTTTCAAAGTTGAGGGCTTCATCCTTAAGAAGGTGAAGGTATCAAAGAATGTAGGAATACTTGACCTAAAGTGGAAGGGGCTTTATACAATGGTCAAAGTGTCAAAGCATAACACTTATCGACTTGTAGACATAAACATCAACAAGCTCCCATGACCGTGGAATGCAATAAACTTGAAGAAATTCTATGTATGAAAGAGATTTAAAGTCTTTGTGTTATTTTACATTAATAAAATTGCTTACATTTCTGCAACCATCTACTTAAGTCATAACAGTGAGGCTTCTTGCCCAACATAGACAAACCCGCTAATCAATTAGGCTGACCTCGCAGTCAACCATAAATTGGCTTCAAGCTAAGGCATCAAGGCTTTTTGCATAAAATAAACAAATAAACTAATCAATTAGGCACAATTGACCATAAACCAGCTTTAGGTCGAGGCATCGAGGCTTTTTGCCCAAAATAAGCAAACATACTAATCACTCATGCTAACCTCGTAGTTGACCAAAACTCGGCTTTAAGCTGAGGCATTGAGGTTTGTTAGCCAAAGTAAATAAACGCATTAAGCATCTAGGGTCAACCCAACAGTCGACCCGTGATTGGCTTAATGTTGAGACATCGAGGCTTGCTAGCCAAAGTTACCAAATATCACCTAAAGTGGTTAATCGAGTTCATTAGGTCTAAACCCCTCAACCTAAGCAAACAAAGAAGTTAGTCACTTATCATCGACATAAATTATTTTTCATAACGAATCCTAGCCCGAAGCCTAAATCAAACATACTTAGAGGACGATTAGACCTTCTGGTCACAAACAAGTTTATGTAAGATAGTCATTAAAAACGTTAATTATATCTCGACAACAATGGTCAACCATAGACTATAAATGTGTTAGCTTATTGCAAAAACTTTAGATCAATTCCATTGCTTTTTATATAGGTTAACTTTTGAATCGACCACAATTAAGGGATTATGTTATGTGACCTCTTATCTGAAGCTGAATTGTTCATGTCGTCATTTGTTAACATCCAGGATTCAACTAGAAGCAAAGTATTAAAGTTAAGGCAGAATGAAATATACATTGACAAATTAGAATTAAAAATTTGTAATATTTATTAATTAAAGAGCATTTGAACATAATATCCAAAAAATTCATTCATAAAATAATTGAAAATAACAAAAAGCACACCTTGCAGGGCGACCAAATACATCATACTAAAAATTTAAAGGATTGCTTGACCTAGCACCCTCAGCACACGTAGCCCAAGCATCTTCATCGATTGCTTGCTCGAGCTTGTCACTCAAGGGGATAGCAATTACCACAGGGCTTTCCACTTTCTGGTCAGGCACAGAAGTGGGAGGCAGAATGCTAGCCAGTGGTGGTCGAGATGGCCCCGCAATATATATCAAAGAGGCAGCTCGTAGAAGAGATAAAAAATCAGCAATGTTGACTTTACTGTTATGAATCTCAAATGCAAAGTCATAAGCAAAGCTAAACTCTTTCACCACCTTATCAAGCCTTTGTTGGACATTAGAAATGGGCTTAACCACAGGTGTGGTATTCGCTCCCTCTGTAACAGAAACCTTATCGAGGTTGAGATACATTCTCAACTACTCATCCAACATCGAATTCAAATGATCCCTATTCTCTGGTTAGAATTTGTATCCCTATTACTCTAGTTGCTGGACCATTTTTTTGAAGACATCTTTTGTGTCATTGAGTGAAAAGATAATACTTGCATCTTGAAATGCAGAGCACAACATGAACTATTGCACAACTTCTCATCCCATTAGCGGCAGCTTCCTATAGAATTCATCCCAAGCATCCTGAAGGGCAGCGTTGTACCCTGTCACCCGACCAGATTCATAGCCTTGTTGAGCATCCAATCTGGCTTTGTTTAGCAAATCATCCATTCGAATTTTTTTAGTAATAACAAGGATGAGCTACGAATCCTTCAAAGCAAGTTGGTTGTCCCTCTCTTGCATCTCTGTGCTCAACTACTCAATCCGTGCTTGCTTACACTTGAGCTGAGCCTTCTGCACCTCCATATCTCCCCCTTTCACTAGACGATCATGATCACCAAGCGCTAACTTCAACCTCTTGTAAATATGGTAGCCTAGTTAGCTCACTTGCAAAGAAAATACAAAGTTAACGACTAGGCTACAATCGACTAGCACATACTATTTGACCAATAACTTACCATGTTTGAGTGATATGCTAGGGCCATCAGTGTAGCATCTTGGCTCAAGCCCATGAAATTTTTCTAGTCAAGTGTGAATAGTCCGGCCATTATCACCTTCAACAATGTGGCCTTAGTTGACCCTGCTGACACCATTAAGTAAGAATTATGAACTGCCATGGTAGGTTTTGTCCCAAATCGAGGTGAGGGCAACTTTAAGAGCTGAAATAGCTGGTCATCCTTTCGTCACCCAAAAAGGTTGTATCCAGTTGGTTGACTTGTCTATCCAGCCTTGCTTTTCCCCATCTTTGTCATAATCCTCTTCGAGGTAGGTCTCACCTACTCGACTAGCTGCCTTTTCTATCAAGCAACAGAGCTTTTAATCATAGCAGTCGTAGGGCAAGTTGGCGATGCGGCAAGCAAGGGTCGTGCTACTTTAGGCTATGGGGCAACTACTAAAGTAGTCTCCAAACTCATCGTTGTTGCCTGACAACACTCTTCATTACTCTGGGTGCGCCCCAAAGCTTCAGCTCAAGCTTGGTCCATGATCTCTCCACGATCTACAAACAACACAACAAAAAAAAAGCAATTAAAATCGATTAGAAAGTTGTACTAAAAGCAAGTTCAAAACCAACAAAGCTATCTACCTAGTTAAGCGCTTGCTGGTAAGTCCTATCGCTGGCCAGCACTAAGTTTCTTTCCTCGATATATACTGAGGCCTTCATTTGGCCAAACTCGACCAAATCTTGAATGAACATATTAGGCCCAGTTAAAGTTAGGTTCCTTAGTATCTCGATGTGACCCATCCACCACCCCCTAGGAATATTCTAACCCTCAAGTGCTCGAACATAAGAGTACCGTTTCTTCTACTCTTTGCCATGGGACAATGAGGGAGCGATAAGGAATTTGTGATAGGGTTGAGCAGTTAGATAGTAAAAGCCCGACTCATCGATACTATCCAACTTTTGAGACATAAGCATATGGAAAAGGTTGGAAAAGTTTGCAAAAGTGGCAGGCTAATCAAATATGTGCATCAAAATAGCAAAGCTATATATAATAGAGAAATAATTTGGTAAAAGCTGGGTTATGCAGACCTCCAGGCCTGTTAACAGGTTGATTATGGGCTGAGCAAGTTGAAATCTAAGCCTACATCTCAATGTCTCTTCAAATATAGTAATGCACCTACTAGGTGGTCGATGCATCCTATCAGAGGGTCCGAGCATTATTAGTTCATATTATAGAGAAATGTGATAAAGTTATCTAAGGTGCATGAGGTTGGCAAGAGTCAGTTTGGATACTATTTCATTGTAGTGGTCGGGGCTGAGTAGTCGACCCCAAGACACTGGCGCATAGCTCGACCCAGCCTCACCTTTACAGTAGCACGATCACTGCTTGAACTGCTGGAGGTCGAACTATCACTGGTGGAACTATTGGACTTGCTAGTTAAGTCATCTCTCCATCTTGGTAGAGTTTAATTAGACATAGTCACCTCACTATCACTATCCTAACCACTCATGTCACTAGATGAACCTAGCATGATTATGGAAATAAGATGACTGAGTTAAGATTTTGAGAGACTTACATGTTTTTATGAGGCCTAAAGTAGGTAATTACCACCAAGAAGCACAGTAAATAGTTGACTTAACCTCATGGAAAGCTGTAAAAGTAAAAATAAAAATTTTCATAGTGCCTATTTATAGGCATCCTAGCACAGGTAACCAAACATTTGCAATAATGACACAGCCATCGCTTGACACTTTGTGTGACCCAATGCAACAGACACATTAAATACATTAAAACCTTAGTCGACTGTGGAAATCCTCATCGAATGTACTTCTCCCACCGTGAACTAGCTACTCCCTAATTCCTCTCATCGATACCCTCAATCATAATTTAAAAGTGGGGGGGACCTATGATATGGGATGGCCCAACAGGCCCAACCTAATAGAGCTCACTCCAGAAAGGGGACGCAAAGTGAGATGGCCCAACTACTTTAGGCCTACCTGACGTCGAGCCCATTCCTATTGTTGATCTTGTTCAACCTCTCTTGTTCTATTCGGTTGATATTTCAGACATCACTGGCATCCTTTGGCCAAGGCTTGTGTTGATGACAAGGGGTTGGTGGGCCCAACAAGGAAAACAAGGAAGAACACAACAGTGTTATGTGGCAACTGTAACCCTGAAATTGCTCGCAAGAAGGCGAATACATCGATCGGGCAAATTAGCTCATCGGGAGTACTATCCCACTTCATTAAATGCCCTGATAGCTTACGTGTCTCCGCATTAATGGCGCATACCATCCTTGGTACCACCTCTCCTGCCATGCCAACAGGAGGCGCCACTTGTGTACTTCGAAGTCTTAGAAAGTTGGAAATAAAGCCACCTGGAACAGTATATAGGCGAGAAGACATAAAGGTCCTCAAGCTAAGACAATCATCCACATAGCATAGCAAGGGCAATTTGGACAAATCCACTGGCTAGAGAAAACTATAAATACGCCATTGTTAGCCTTCCATAAGGTATGCCATTTATATATCTAAAACCCTCACTTTGCTGCTTAATTATTTAGTTGATTCTATATTGACTTGAATATCAGAGTGTCTGAGCCGATGGCATTTTAAGTAGCCTGATATTTGTTGTTGATTGCAGGTTTTGACTCCAATCACCGATCGACCATCCCCACGTCGATTCACTCGGATTCTAGCCTTATTCAACCACAAGCAGTTTTCACCCTCATCAATACATATTTATAAATTATACCATTTAAGATTTACATTTTAAAAAAAAGGCAGCTCAAATTTTCTGTTCGAGTGAAATCGTTCATGAGTTTTGAGTCGAAATCCACATGACTGTATATGCATGTGTGCGTGTGACACTGTACATATATTTAATCAGAAAAAGTTGCTGGATGAAAGTACTACGACTTCAATTTCTTTGGACAAATGGGCTCATATTTCTACCATCAACAGGAAGTTTAGGGCTTTGTCCAAGCCCAACCCAACTTGTGGAGAAGAACTTGTGGGTTGTCTAAATTCCCAGACCATAAAAGAACTTTGTAGTTAATTGCCATTGTCCCCAGTAACCAATTGCTGCTTGGCTTGATGTTCAGAATTTGAAAATTAATGGCCGCAGGATAAATCTAGACCATCCACTTTATCAAAAAATACGAGTATAATTATTGAAGAATTATATTTTGGAAACCCGATTCACTAATATAAAGAAAGCATATTATCATTTATTCCACTCTATTTTTTTTATATTTACCGGCTTTATTTTACTATTAGATTTACTTTGACGTGCAAGTGTACATGTCACATGCACTGAAATATAGGGATCAAGTGGTCTTTTTAATAAATTAGAAATGACTTAACATACTCTATGTATATGTTTTTTTGACTTTTTATAATATAGTATCTGGCACTGTATAATTGAAAAGATAAAATAAAATTTCATATTACATGAAAGATAATAAAATTAGTACATGTATGTTATTTTCTCAATACATATTTTTTTATTTCTAATATTCACATTCGTCTAATGTCCGTTAAGTTCAAACCTCCTCATTTTCACACTTTGTGCTTAAAACTTACACCGTTAGATTAAACATGTTATCTTCCAAACATTAGGACAGTTTGACATGCATAATATCTTGATGCTCTTATTGATGCGCTTTAAGGATGGAGCCAAAATTGCAAATTTTAGGTGCAAAATAAATATTTAAACTTATATGAGAGAATAGTAAAATTTGGAATTTCATGTAATTATATATAAAATTTATCAACATACGTGTATAGGTGGAGGCTGCAAGGGCCAGCACCCTGGTTGTGTCTATGCCTCTAAAGATAAAACTTTATTTGGTTGTGAATTGGGTCATTCTCTCAAAATATTTTGAGAGAATGGATCTTGGGTAGTGGGGTTGGAAAATATGATAATTGTTTGTTTGTTTTTTGAGAAAATAAATTGAGAGAAAATGGTTTGTTTGTTTGTATTTTGGGAAGACAAAATATCATATCAATGAATTTTTTGTTAGGTTTGTAAGATGAAATAAATATTTTAAAATTATATATATATATATGTGTATATATAGATTGTGTAAGTGGTAGTGTATGCATATATTTTTAACAATGAAAGAATATGGGTGCCTTGAGCATGGTGTGAAGTTGGGAATAGTAGGAAGTTTTTGAGAATAAATTATGTATTTTGAAAAGTAAGATTGAAAAATGTGATTGTTTATTTATTTATGAATTGAGAGTTAAAAAACAAACTGGAAGAATGTATCCAAACAAATCCTAAATCCTTGGACAAGGGTCTCTCTCACTCATACCCATCTTCAGAATGGGGAATATATTATATACGGTCCCCAAAATCTACAGCTTAATTCGCTTGTAGATAGTCTTATTGAAAAAAAAATGCTTGTAGATATTATGCTACTTCAAAATAAACAAAATTAAAAAAATAAGAAGAAAAATACCCTAAGAGATATGCCTGTCAGATAAAACCATTCTTAGAAAGTATAGAGTTCTTCCGCTTAATTCCACTAAAAAAAATTTATATATAGTGGCACTAATTTAGTGATATTTTATGATATAATGATATAAAAAATAATATAATGATAGTAAAAAAAAATACTATTTTAATTTAATATTTAATGACATTTAATTATTAAATAATAAATATAATAATGATATTTAATTAAAAATATCAAGATAAATGTACTTCAAAGATTAATTCACAAGTGCCCTTCTGTATCTTCAAGGGCAGTATTAATCCTGAGGTACATATCCAATTTGTGTCTGGAAATTTGGCCATTTTATTTTGGACTTTTCTTAAATCACATTTTGCAGCAATAAATGACATTCGGCGGTGCATCTGTATCTCAAGCGAGGAAGAAGAAGGAAAAAGAAGTGATATTTGGTTTAGAGACAAAGGTTGAATTAATGCAGCTTCTATTTTCCTGGTTGTGTGTTCCAACATGAATACGTGATATGATTCACATGTTTGATGTGGGAATCCCCGTACAACTCTTAGGGTTATCCAAAATCAAAGGCTACAAAATTTCCAACCCAATTCTCTATGAGATAAGGTAACATATCAACCAAAATCATGTAGAGTATATAATATTTTGTGGCCAAGATTGGATTCCTACACACACACACACACACACACACACATTTATATATGTATATATTTATATTCTTTTGGTCTCCCATCTTGATCTTTCCGCTGATAAAAGACTAATAACTTAGAAGCAGTGAGCTGAGAACTTGTTAGAGAAGCTTAATTAGCTGAAACAATGGTTAAACCAAGATGAAAGACTAAGTGGGATAGAATGCTAGTTCAAGAGAAGATTATTGAAAAATTAGTTCTTTCATTTGATTAATAAGAATCAAAATAGTTATTATTGACTAAAGTTACATGCACACCTAATTATTGGGCAAAAAAATTAAATATAAAATAATGAGCTAACTGTATATAAAGGTGTTTATTTCAATAGTACAAA
This sequence comes from Jacaranda copaia, assembly GCA_014898725.1. Taxonomy (NCBI): domain Eukaryota; kingdom Viridiplantae; phylum Streptophyta; class Magnoliopsida; order Lamiales; family Bignoniaceae; genus Jacaranda; species Jacaranda copaia. Next base: position 1,697,537 of record JACGDI010005690.1, read on the forward strand.
TATTTAAGAGTCATGTAACACTTTGATTCATGATTTGCTACCATATAAAAGATTAAATATCTTTATTATTCGGACTACATTGTGATTCAAAAATGTAGAAGGAAAAAAAAAATCACGAGGTCATTTTGGAATTTATGAAACATAGGTTGGAGATGTGTGTGTGCGCGCGCGCTGTAGTTTAATTATTTATCATTACAAGATGTCACGACATTGAGATATTTAATTTAAAATATCTTAGCCAAAGGAACCCTTAACGCAGACAGCATCGATGTCTTCTGCACTCCTGTGTAAAATTTGGAAAAAGAATAGTCTTTCATTAATATTATATTTTCGCCATAGATCTTAACCACTTTTTAAATAAATTAATGCTCAAATTTATTTGAATATTTATCAAATTAATTCAAATTTGGATGACTTTTAATTGAGTAAAATGAGAATAGAGATCTAGGCTATGTTTGGTTACATTTTGGCAAAATAATTTTGTTTTGTCAAAATATAACCAAACATATATTCTTTTTCCCTCCAATATGTCAAATTAAATTTTCTAAAATACACTCTTCTATCCTCAAGTATCCCCAAAACTTCCCCATTTTCCAATATATATATATATATACACACACACATATATCATAAATATTTTATTATCATTCTTATTATAAATAAATTATTCAATACCATTTTCACTCCAAAAATCTAACAAAAAAGAAAAATTAATTTGACCGCTATAGTAAAAATTGTTTCCTCCCAAAATATAAATAAATATACTAAAACTTTCCAAAACAATTTTCTAACTATTCCCCAAAATATTAATAAACATTAATCGTATTCACAACTTTACATTCCCCAGTTTTACTTCCAAAGCACACAATACAAAATATACAATTTATAACCAAACATTACTATAGTAATTATTTATCTTTTGCTACATATTTTATAATTTTTTTTACTAATTGTAACCAAGATAAAGCCGACCTTTAAATTTTGTGAAATGACAAAATGTAATTCAAGCATTGTTATATTTAAAGACATATCCTAAGGCCCACAATATTCAATTACAAGAACGCCAATAAAAGCGCTATTAAGGAGCATTGAAGCTTGTAATAGCCTAGCAAATATATTGATAATTTGAAGGGTCACGAAAGTGTGTATTAATAGATCATGCGAAGGCTGATACACCTTTTTTTTTTTTACACTAAAAGAGAAATTTCATTGCATCTCAAAAAGAATTACATCGTTAAAAAATGTAGGAAGATGATCTTTCCACACAACCGGTTCAGACATAGAAACAGAGGCTCTAGCAATGCAATGAGTCGCCTAATTCGCTGAACGACGGATAAAACAAATCCGACTATTGGGAATATTAGAAAGAAGAGTTTTAGAATCATCTATCACTATTCCAAAGTAAGAAATATCCTCCACATCCTTTAAAATCGCTTGGACTACCACAAAGGCGTCCAGCTCAAAAATGACATGAGATAAGTTCTTGCTTTTTATCCAATTGAGAGCTTCGCGAAATAAGACAGCTTCTACCAAGGCTAGAGATACTGATCTTTAATGGGGAATAGCCAAAGTTGCGCAAAAAATTCCAAATTCATCTCTAGTTATACAACTCGAAGTGAACTTGTTATCCACTGAGTTTAAAGCAGCGTCTGAGTTTAATCCAAACTCCCAACATTCAAACAATTTGTAATACTATCTCTCATCAATCGACTAATATTTGCACCAAAGAAAATTGAGGATTTCTAGAAATTAATAACTTGGCATGACGCTACCTCATATATCTTTAGACAATCTTTAATGCCCTCACATTCTTGGTTAGTTGCCTGGAAGAAAAGAAGACTATCATCTGCAAAAAACAAGTGAGTTATTAGAGGGGCTCTTTTGGCAACTTTAACACCATGCACTTTTCCAACTTGCTTAGAATTTTTAAAGATCGTTGAAAGGCCTTCTACACAAATAATGAACAAGTACGGAGAAAGTGGATCTCCTTGACGAAGCCCTCTTTCCAGTATAATTGGACCAATTTCATGTCCCTCATGGACAATCCAATATTTAACTGATTCGACACACATCATAATCAGTTTAATAAATCTTTCATCAAATCCTAGCCTGTACATCATAAGATTTAAAAAAGGCCACCCAATTATATCATAAGCCTTACTCGTATCAATTTTCAAAGCAGCTAAAACAACCTTTCCTTGAATTTTTCTTTTAAGATAGTGCATTACCTCAAAAGCGATCAACACATTATTAGATATAAGCCTACCCAGCACAAATGCACTTTGAGCCTTAGAAATAGTTTTGGATAGCACTCTTTTCAATCTGTTGGCAAGTATTTTAGAAATGATTTTACAAAACACATTACATAATGCGATGAGCCATAGATCAATCATTACTTCCACCATTTTAGTTTTTGGAATCAGGAAGACGAAAGTATCATTAAGCCCCTAAGGTAAACAATCCTCTTTCAAAATATTCAGGCATGCTTCCATTACATCTCTTCTTATAATGTGCCAAAACTTCTTGTAGAATGTTGGATTTAGTCCGTTTGGCCCAAGTCCGATTGTATAGAAAAAATTGCCCTCTTAACTTCATTTGCACTGAACTCCGCTAGCAACTCACTATTCTGATCAATTGAAAATTTTGGCCTAACATAATCCAAAAAATCTAATGTCATACAAAATTTGGGATTAAACCAGTCCTTGTAGTATGAAAAAATTAAATCCTCTAAACCATCTACCCATCTTTTCCAAACCCCATGATAATCCCAAAGCTGAACAATAGAGTTTCTTTTTCTTCGAGCTAAGGCCCTAGCGTGAAAAAATTTGGAATTCGAGTCACCTTCTTGTAGCTGGAATTGCTTCGCTCTCTGCCGCCAAAAGTCATTTTGCTGCTGGAGAATAAGTAGATACTCCTTCTGAATAAGCTTATACTACCTGACCAATTCCCAATCAATTCTAGATCTTAAACGGGCCATATTCTCCTTAGAGACTTTAATTTAATCCTTTCCCTAAAACGGCGAGTCGAGAAATTTCCCCAGTTTGATAAATCTGTACAACATTCGCTCAATCTAAATTAGATAGAAAATCCTTGACTACTGCTCCAACTATCTACCACAATATTTTCACAATTACAGTCTCTAATCCAACCATTCTCAAAATGAAAGCAAAACTTTCCCAGACCATTTCTTTCTTTAACTAATTGGAGAAAGATAAGATTATGATCAGAGGTTGCGGCATCAAAGTTAAACACCTTAGCTTCTTTGAATAAATTAATCCAATCCTGGGAAGCCATAGCTCGATCCAGTTTTTCCTCAATCCAATTATCAGAACCTCTACTTCTTTTCCACATAAATTGATACATATTAATACCCAAATAAATTAAACCATAATTTTCAACTGCATTCCTAAAACCTCCACATAGCCAAAGAGAATAGGGGTATTTACCTTTCTTCTCATTTGGATTAAGCAAATCATTAAAGTCACCAATACAACAACATGGAAGATTTGATTGGTTCTTGAGACTGCTAAAAAAAGCCCAGGAGTTGTGGCGGGGAGATCCTTCCGATAGGCCATAAAATCCCATTAGTCGCCATTTTATAATTTCGTCTAGACTAATTTCCATATCGACATGATTCCTGGAGTATCCAATTAGCTTAGCCATTTCTTGTTTTCTCCACAATAGCACCAAACCTCCACCGTGTCGAATGCTGTCAACATCAAAAAGACCCTCAAATTCAATCTTTGTTTTAATTTTTTCAATTCTTTCTTTGCAAACCATAGTCTCTA
>JACGDI010005690.1:1701461-1713431 GCA_014898725.1 Jacaranda copaia
TTTTTTTTTTTTTTTCCGTAATCACGAGCCCATCTTTAGTCCTCCTTCTCTTGGACTCCTGAAGAATTAAAGCTTTCATGGATTTTTTTCTCCACTAATAAATTGGTAACTTCCCCATGATAGATATCCATTTTGTGAATCTCGCTACTACCAAATCTTTCTCCAATTGTCGCTTGATTTTTCGCCATCATGGAATCACGTTCGTCAATACTCATACTTTCTTTATTACAATCATCCGCCGCCCTATTCTCTTCTGGTAAGGAGTACTGAAGCCACTGTTCACCAATTCCCACCTGTTGTTGTTGATTTAATGCCCAAAGCCAGCTTCCATATGCAAATTCAATAGCACTTCTATCGGCCTCATATAACTTCATACAAAATTTTTCTGAGTGCCCCAAGATGCCACAATAGAAATAAAAAGTTGGTAAACGTTCATACTTAAATGTCACCCAGAACCAATCCCCACCTTCTTTTTTCATCTTCATCCTTCTTTTGATTAGTTGTCGAACATCCATTGAGACCCGAATCCGCATATACAATTTCCCGCATATACAATTTCCAAACACCGCTGAAATTGTTTTGATCAAATCCCAAAAAATACCGATATAATCACCAAGAATCTTACGTATCGCTCTGTTAAAAAACCAATTGAAAGATCATAAATTTGTACCCAAATGCCTACATGAGTGAGAGCTACATTCTGTGGCTGTTTGCCCAGAAGAACTTGTTTTAATGAGATAAGTTGTTGATCAAATGTCCATGGCCCCACATTAAATATGTTGCATATCTAGTTCATGAAACAATTGGAGCAAATATGTTGTCTGACTCAATTCCTTTATGATAATTCCCTTAATCAGTTGCTAGACAGCCACCGTCGTATTTTTTAAGGCCATAAAATTCACTTACTTTGAGGTTAACATTCATCCCACCAAGTAATAGTTCTACAGGACATTTGAGACATCTTCATCATCTTCTTCAAGAATTATACCTCCTTCCCCTTCTTCTTCTAGGGTAACTCTGCGAAGGCTGATACACTTAAAAAAATAAATATTCATAATTCTTAATATTTTTCAGAATACGAATATCACTGGATTACATTATTATTAGTTCTGCCCAATTCCTTTTCTTTCCCTTCTGAGATTCTACTATGTATGATACAATCAATTGGGGTCAACAGATTGGCCATTGCAATCCAAAAGTTAAGGCTATATTTGGTTATATTTTGGTAGAATAATTTTGTTTCATCAAAACATAACCAAACATACATCTTTTTCTTTTCCAAAATGTCAAATTGAGTTTTCTAGAAATACCCTCTTCTATCATTCATTATCCCCAAAACTTTCTCATTTTCCAATATATATACAAATATATCATATATCATTTTATTATTATTCTTACTATAAAAAAATTATTCAATCTCATTTTTACCTCCAAAAACTCAACCAAAAAAAAGTATTGATTTGACCACTATAATAAAAATTGTTTCTCCCCAAAATATAAATAAACATACAAAAATTCCCTAAAATAATTTTATAACTATTTTTCAAAATATAAACAAAAATCCATCACATTCTGCAGTACAACTTTTACATTGTCCAACCCCACTCCCATTCATTCTCCAAAAATACATAATACAAAACATGTAAAATGACACCAAACATTACCTAAGCATTGGATATTTTTCTTGACACTTCAAAAAAAGTTGCGGGTCTCTTTGCAATATTTGGAAACTTTTATGAATTTTTTCACTTTAAATTTTTTATTTCAATTCGTATTACATTTTATGAACAAGTAGTATGTGTATTAATTTTTTTTATAAAAATAATTAATTGAGATTAAATATATTTAGTATAAATATAATAAATTATAATAAGATATGAAATAGAAAATAAAATAGAGAAGTGAAGGTGAGAATTTTTTCGCTTATTCTGATCATAATCCATTGAAAGCAAATAGTTTAACGTATTGTCACCATAAACCACACACTGAAGCGCAAGACAACAAAACAGACCGTCAACACAAATCATTACCCTCAACTTATTGCTTCCAAAAAACCACCACCCTTTTCTTCTCTAGATACACGTGAAAAGCTAGTGACCAATACATAGAGTCCATGTCAGCCCTAAATCTCCCCAACCAATGAAGTCTCGCCATGTCGGCAAATGGGTCATCAAAAATGTATTGAGATAGTTAATAAAACATACCTCCCTTCATGATATTTTTCAACATATATCTAATCATAGAATTATTATTTATTAAAAATCATAATATTTGAACAAAATGACCTAAAATCAATTTCAACCCTATGTTTTTATTCCGCCAAATCAAACTAAAGATTTCATCCAAAAATCAAATTTTTTCTTAAAATATTATTAAAATTTTAAAATCATAAAATCAATCATAATTATATATATAGTCTGTTAATCATTATTTTAATATAAATAAATATATTTTAATTATTATACCATAGTAGAAAAAGTATTTAATGCATTGTAACTAAGCAAAAAAGAATTATATAAAATGGCATTTTTATAATGATTTTCTAAATCTTCCTAATTAAAACTAAATATAACTTAAATGTATTCTTCAATTTCAATGTCAAAATTCATTATCCAAATATATTCTCTAAAAACAATCGAAAACAATTCCAAACATTGCCGAACAATTTTAAATTATATTTTTTAACCTGTCTCATCCATGAATACAATTTCCCTTAAACTCTACTTCATCATTGTCTTTCTTTTTTTTAATCTTCACGCAAACATACTTTAATCGAATAACTTTAACTTTTCCAATATTTAAATAAGTTTCATGCCTTTTCTCTCTAAATTTTCTTTTGCTATGTTTGGATCAAGAAAATTAATGCAAAAATGAAGAAGAAAAAAGCAAACGTGCAAATATTAAAGTATAGAATTATATTAAAGTCCAGTGGCGTGTAGTTCAGTGACATCAATTTTTTTCTACTATATGAAAAGTCTTATATTCGATCTGAATGGGAGTATTTGTGTACACCTTATGTGTGTTTGGTCTTGCGAAGTTTGTAGTTTCATTTTCTTCGATTTGATATTTATATTGTATTAATTTGTTGTGAAACTAATTTTCTAAATTTGATAATTAAATTTATAAATTTGTTATAAAGAATTCTCTCAAAAAAATTTTAAAATTTTTTTTTAGTATTTTTCTTGATAAAATTCAAGATCCAAACATACTGTTGTCAAAACGCGAAACTTCTGGAAAGAAGGAAAAAGAGAAAGGGTTATGTGACACTAATATAATAAAAAAAATCCCTATCCAAGGGAAGGTGAATCATGATAGAAAATAGGGTTAATTATTTAAACTCTCATAAAATTTGACTTATTTATAAAAAATTCAGGATTATCATGATTTACAGATATTTTTAAAATGAAGGGGCTATCATTAAAATTGACGGTGAAAAAATCATTCTTTTAGCAAAATCGAAAAATAAATCAAGGGGGTGAAAAGAATAGGAAAGGTAGGGGGTTTTCTAGCAAAACAAAATTAATGTATATTTACACAATTTGTACTGCGAAAGCCTAAAAGGTTAAAGATAGGGAGAACGCGGTCCACCAACCAAACAACAATTGCAGAAGCCAAGCGTTGTCCGTTCCTCTGTTCTCATCTTCATACCAACCGTCCATCCATTTTACACACACAAATTTAGAGGGTGTCTTGGTTAGGCTTATTTTAAATATTTTATAAGATTTTATATTTAATAATAATTTTTTAAAATTTATAAGATGTTAAATTTTATTTTTATTATAAGTTTTTAAAGTATTTAGATAAAATAAGATTTTAAAACTTATAAAATATTAATAATGAGAATTTTATAATTAAAACAATTAAAAATAAAAAAATTTGTTAAAATCTTAAAAATAAATTAAAATATCAATTAAAATATTCTTACTTTTTTTAAAAAAAATTTATAGGCTTTCAAAATTTTATTTTAGAATTATATAAATTATTTTTTTAAAAAAATTATTAAATATTTTTTATTAATTTATAAATTTTTAAATATTTTATAAAATATTTTAAGGAACACTCTTAGAAAGAGAAAGAGCGAAATACTTTGTGTATGTGTGTTTGTTTGCGTTTCATCCGGCCACTCCCCTGAAACGCTTCTATCATCCCCCATCTGCCTATTTCTGCACTAGATGTATATACAGGGAATTCAGACCCTTCTATTATATTCTTCGATACTTCAAGAAAAATCCCATCTCATTACATCTTAGGAATTCTGGGTTATTTTCATCTTTTGCATGATGGGTTATAGTATAGATTTAACATTCTCTGCTTTTATCATTTCTTGGTGGAGTGAATGCAATTTTTCGCTTTAATTTTGGGATTTTTTCGTGTATGGGAGAAAGACGCTTTCTTTTATGCTTCGATAATTTCAAAGAAAGACACTTTCTTTTATGTTTCGATTATTTCAAAGTAGTCTTTTAAGTTTTAATCCGTCTGGCTGTAAAGTACCAATCTTTCCTTGTTATTTTTTGCCCTTTTTCTTGGATTTTGAAGGGTTCTATTAGTTTCTTCTGCTGGTGCAGTTTAGGCGTTTGGCTTTGCCCCCTCTTTTTTGTTTTTCCTAAAATTTATACTTTTCAGGGTTTAGGGTTCTTGTTGTTTTTGCCCCTTTTTTGAATCCTTTTACCTCTTCAAACTTCAGTCCGAGAACGCTCAGACCAATCAACTGCTAATTTCCGGTTCTTGGCCAATGGCTATACTTTCCTGAACTTTCCAGCTTTCTTCTTTGACATTTTCTTTATCAATCAATTGCAATTGGCAAATCCAACAATCCAAACACTGCATACCAAAGAGCTTCATTTTCTTGAATTGAACTTAAGCTGCATCTTCCACAACTGCCTCGTTGCTTTCTAGTTCGATTCTCCTCTGTTTGGAAGCTATTTCTAGCTTTCAACTTATCAATGTCTTCTTGCTTAACTGGGGGCAGTAGAGCTTATAGATTAGACCTTGAGGTAATTAAATCCCCCACAAATTCTTGGACTTCAAATTCATCATCTCTCTCAGAATCCAGCAATTCCCCTCTTGCAATCTCCACAAGAAAGGCCCGAACCCCTCGAAAAAGGCCCAATCAAACTTACAATGAAGCAGCAACAATTCTTTCCACAGCTTATCCCAAGATTTTCCCCACCAACCACATCACAAAGCCTCACAAATTCACAAAATCAACCCCATTTCCATTTGAGCACTCAGACTTGCTTATGCCTTTCCAAGTGATGGACAACTCCGGATACTTGTTGCAGTATCCACCAATACTAGAACGACCCAATTTCCCAATTGAACCAAAACGGTTGAATCCATTAGAAAAGCCATGGCAAAGTCCAGGGGAGATCAATTCCTCAGGAATTTGTGACGATAATCAAGAAGATTTTGAGGCAGAATCGATACTAGATGAGGAAATTGACGAGGGAATTGATAGTATCATGGGAAATTTGAGCATGGAAAACGAGCCTATCCAATGCCCAAATATCCATAGTACTATGCAAATCAACTCTTGTTATGGTAACCCAGTTGGCATGGGATCCGGATTTGGATATGGAATGAGAAGAGAATTGAGGGCAATGAGAAATGTTGATGAGGAGGATTGGTGGAGGTTTCCCAGTGTGAAAGTAGCTGATATCACCCAAAAGATTGCCAAAATTCCTGTGGAAAAGAAGAAGAATATCAAGAAGAATTCAGCATCAGCCACCGCCAAAGCAAAGAAAGGGAATTTAGCTAGTAAAACTTCTAGTGAGGGATCCATTAATAATCCTCAACCAAATGCAGGATTGCTCCTAAAATTGAACTACGACGACATTTTGAACGCATGGTCGGATAAGGGTTCGCCGTTTTCCGGTGATGCTTCCGGCGCAGAGTCCGCCAGAGATGATGTCCAAGTATGTAATTTCACAGTTCAGTTCAGTTAATACAGTTAATAGTTCTTGAGGGCATGCCACGTGCCTTGCATGTATCATATTTTTCTCATTGAAAAAGTGAGTTGAAAAGATTCCATCTTTTTTATATTATTTTTGGTAAATAAAATTAAACGTCGGTGGAATCGAATCCTGCGTGATTGGAACTGGGGTTTGTTTTTAGTTTAAGAAAGTTGCCTTAAATTTTTATTTTCATTTCATTTTCTTGGCTGTATTTCGTGGCCTGCAATGAATGCAGTTGTTGAAGTTGGATGGGTACGGCACAGCTATTTTAGAGCATATACTATTTATTTATTAAATTTTATATTATTCCATGTGTTGATTTATAGATATTAAAAAATTAAGCCGGTTGAATTTAGAAGCATCAATCTTCAATTTATTTACCAAGCATTATTTTTAAATGCCAATTATTGTCTTTGGTGTAATAATAGAATTAATAATATTGAGCTGCAAGTTGCATGATGGGAGTGTTGTTTTATTACAACAGTTTGGATTTTCTAAGCCAACTATGTTGCGTGGCGATTGCCTCGTGTGACATGATTGGTTGGGTGCAGGCGAGGTTGGCGCAGATAGACTTGTTCCCGGAGAGCGGTGAAGGCAAGAAAGGGGCTATCGTGCTGCGCTACAAGGAAAGGCGGCGCACATGTCTCTTTCCTAAGAGAATCAGGTACCAGGTCAGAAAAGTCAACGCGGGTCAACGACCCAGACTGAAGGTACTATTCTCACTCTCCTTTTTCCTCATCTTCTTTTGTTTTATTCTAATTTTTAACTTCTCCATGCATCTTTATTTTCGTAATCGCAATGAGATTCGGTAGCTAAGAGAGGGCGAGGAGGGTTTAGAGCCCAATTGATTTTGTTTGTTAGAGGCATTTTAATTTTTTGATAAAAATTAATTGTAAGTGTAAATTTAAAAATAAAATTTTGATTAGACATTTTGTAGGATTGGGCATTGGGTCAGAACAATTAGGTCAAGTATCCGACTAACTGGGATTGAAATTACCCCATCCAGATTCCGACCTCGACCCATATAACATCCGGGTATTCAGTCCGGGTCCCAGGCTTTGGGATCAGGTATTGGGGTAATATAAAAAAAATAAAAAGAAAAGAAAAAAACTGTAAAATAATTGGAAAGAAAAGTTGAATCCCTCTTTCCTACAGTCCAAACAGAACGCCCACGGGAGTATAAGAGTGTCCCCAGAAGTAAAGCCCAAAAATAGTAACATATTAAACCAAAAGCCGAACAAGTCGGCGTGGAGTAATATGAACATCGCCCCATTCTACAGCCTTAAATTGCCAATGCCACCCAAGTCCCAATAGGAGGAAGCTGGGCGTGGCCAAAAATTGTTTATAATTTCTACATAAATGGATATGTTGCTCCAATCATGCCATCTCTTCAAGTAATCCCTTGCTTAAAACATCCTTCAACCCGAGCCCTCATCCCAAATCATCCAAGTCTCTCTATAATGAAGAAACCCGCTATTTTACTCAACAGAAAAATCCCATCAACTTCAAAACCAGCTGCTGTACATGCAATTTCCACCATTATTTTAAACTCGGCTCAGGCCGAAGTCACTTGGCAAATTATGATTTGCGCTCGGCAGGCGGCGGAGTGGTTAGAGAATGGAGACTTGGAGAAGTTAGGGCTTGGTTGGTGGAGTTGAAAAAATAAAAAAATAATTAAAGAAAGAAAGAAAGAAAGAAAGAGGCAAAGTTTAGTAGCAGGAAAAGAAAACAGCGGCTGAACGTTTGGGGTGCATTTGCGTCTGTTTAGTTTTAAGAATTTTTTTTTTCCATCTATCATCATCAAATAAATATAACTAGGTACCCGGTACGATCGGATTGGGATTCAACACCCGAATTTCAGCCTAGATTTAGAGCATTGGGTACCTGGTAAAATCTGATAAAATAAGTCTCGATTGCATATTTTCTAATCGGGTCAGGTTAGGTATTCGAAGTCTGGATCCAAATGTCCAACCCTAATGTTTTGTTTAAAATAAAATGATTGTATAAGATTAAAAATAAGTTGTATTTAGATATTGTATTTTTGTATTAAACATAGTGCAAATGAAAATAGAAGAATTTCTACAACATCACCGTCCAAACTAACCCCTAAACTCTTGTGGCGACGGCGACGGCGACAGCGACAGCGACAGTGGATTTGTGCTTTGATTGTGGATTGTGGCTTTGTGCATGATTGTAGAGTTTTGGGCGACAGCAATAGTGGTGACAAAGGAGAGTTGGTATCAAGTAGAGAAGGAAGAAAAAAATAAGAAATAAAAAGAAAAGGAAAGGAATGAGAAAAAAATAAAAAATGTACTTTAAATTGAATTGGAAGTACATGAAAAGATGAAGGATAATTTAGTCTTTATATACTAAAATTAAGTTAAATAGACAACAAACAAGAAGTAGGGGTGGTGCGCATAATTTTTAAAAATAAAAAGTGGGTTTTAAATTCTTACTTTGACATGAGGTTTTTACCTATTTCGATTATCATAGGGGGTTATTTGTAATTCTTTAGACCAAAAAGCGCATCTGGAGCGTGTGAGGCAATTTTTAAAAAATATGAGAAATTTATCGGACTTCATTTTTTTTTATAGGAGTTTTTATGATAATTTTGAATTTCACATAAGGATAATTCACATTTAGTCCTATAATATATTGATATGTTTAATTCATTGTATAAGATTATGTATACATATGAAAACAACTCATAAACTCATTTACATAGTATTTGAACAGAATTTCAGTGTGAATTTTTCTCTCACAACGCTCATGAATTTGTGAAAAATGGTAAATACATAGAAAATTTTCAAACTTGAATCAATTGTATGACCTTCTAATTAAAATTTTGTTGACGACGTTGCAGGGAAGATATGTAAGAACAGCAAATTCACCCGATGATGATTAAAAAAACAAGGGCAGACAATTCAGGGTACCTCTGTTTTTTGTAGTCTAAGTTTGGCTTCTCCTTTTCATTTCTTATTTATCAATTTTACTTCTCTCACACTCGATAACAGGTTCGATTATATGCAGACTAGTTGAGTAGGAAGCACGTAAGTTGAAACAAATATTTTCTGGATTTTTCTTTGATGGCAGTTTTGGCATTTCTATTTTAGTCTATGAAGATTGTATGGGGTACTGCTGCACTTCTTAATTTACCAAATTAGCCTCAGATTTATGAGTGGATAGAGTTCATCCTAATTGGCTTTGTTGATGATCATTGAGCTTCACCTATAGAGCAACAAAAACATACCAGGGCAAGAACTCTCTCAAGACCCAAAGATTTCTCCATGCCTTGATCCAGCCATACCCCCACACAAGCATACACTAGCCCAGACCCTTATCGCCTAGGCCCAACAATAGTAGAATAGTTCGAGTTGGGGCCGAGAGTATTATTTGGAATCTCTTCCTATTTGCAGGCTGACTTAACAACGTGTCTTTGTAAGAGGTTTTGGCTTTGTTCGGATGTGAACTGTGGCGTTCTCTTAAAATTTTTTGGAAGAATGGATTTTAGGAAGTAGGATTGAAAAATGTAATGGTTGTTTGTTTGTATTTTGGGTGGTAAGTAGAAAATGAATTTGAAGAAAATTGTTTGTTTATTTGTGTTTTGGGAGGAACAAAATATCACATTAATGATTTTTTAATTGAATTGGTGTGGTGAAATGGATATTTTAAAAGTATTTATATATATGTATATATAGATTGAATGTGTAGTATGTGTGTGTGTGTATATATATATATATGTAATGCGAAAGGGACAGTTTATAACAAGCAGTTAGTATTAGGGAATATATTAGAGTGTGAATAGTAAGAATATTTTAGAGAATGAATTTTGTATTTTGGGAGTAGGATTGGGGAATATGTATTGTTTGTTTGTTTGTTTAAATTTTGGAAATTGAAAAATGTATTGGGAGTTTGTAAACAAACGAATCTTTTACTTTTCGAAAAATAAAAGGCACAAAGAAAGTTGTCTAACTGTGTGCAAAAATTGGAGTGGAAAGCGTTAAGAAGGTGCATAAATTAGGGTGATTTTTAGTTTTAACTTTGAGCTTCTCTTTTTCTGTCTTAATTTTCAAAGATTAAATGTAAAAATACCACTTATAATATTTCAAAACAGTTAAAAGTTCACTAAAAATTTAAAACTCCCTCGTAACTGTTTTGAATTCGTTTAACCAAACAGAATGTGGTGGTTAGAAAACAGTCTGACGTCTGACGAAGACATATATGAGTATGGCCCTAAAAGAATAAAGGAAAACCTCCTAACAACACACCAATATGGACGGGACACACTTGTTCGGGCAACTTTTGGCTCTGTGTGAATAATGCATTTGCTCCGTTAAGGGACGCACGCGTCTCTTCGTAAGAGCCCATCGCTTTGATTTCATTTTCAAGGGACAATTTCATTTCGGTTTAAAAATGAAATTTGAAAATTTTCGTTTCCTCGCAATTTATTTTAGAAAAAATACACTTCTTTTTTTCTCTTCAAAGCTCTTTCTAAATGTATCCTATTATTTTACTATCACACCAATCAAATTTAAATTTGATTTGACATAAAATACCCATTATCATTTTAAAATTAATAAAACATACATATATTTTAAAAAAATAAATCTTTTTAAACCTACTTCTCATTTCTATCCCTATTCTAATTATTATTTTCCAACATTTCAAGCAAACACATTTTTATTCTTATCTTCAATTTATTACTAACTTTTCAAATTTTAAAAATACATAAAAATTGATAATGACACTGGAAATGAAGCCAAACGGACACATACTGATTCAAATAATCAAAACCGTGCTGCATGTGCATTAATAGATTCTTTTAGGATAGGAATTTGTAGTATACTTTATTCAATTTTTTCTCAATATAAGCAATACTTTTTTTCTCTCTGTATCATAGAAAAATATTACAATCGATAAAAACTCTGTCTATAAAATTAAATTAGTGGTAAATATATCATAAATAGATACTTTTGTCTCTTTTCTGTCAGATCAATATTTTTACATATGATATACATACTGTCAACAATTATTTAATATTAATGTAAAAATTATTCAAATTCTTTTATAACTCTATGTTCAATTTTTATAAATACAACATACATATCATGCAATATATATATATATATATATATTTACCTCATTCTATTAATTTTGGCAATCAAGTTCTTATAAGTTTGTAAATATATATTTCTTTTTCCCTATTTTTAACTCATTTAGTCATATTAATGTAGTGAAACTGTCTTTAACAACAATTCCAAACAGAACTCATGAAATCCTCACTGCTTTTTCCACATAAATCCTTCAATCAAGCAAAGTCATAATTAAATTGTTATCACCCATTTTATCATAAATTTTCATTCCATGTAAACATATTTTTAAGGGTGGCAAGTAGCGGTGTTAAAAAAAAAATCAAAATTGATCGAACCAATCGAAAACTAAAAAAATCAAACTGAACCTTACTAGGTTCAGTTCGGTTCAGTTTTCTATTTTTTATTTCAAAAAAAATTGATTTTCGATTTGGTTAAGTTTTTTTATTTGGTTAACCAAACCAAAAAATCGAAAAAAAAATCAATTTTTAATTTTTTTATATAAAAAATTTTATTAATCAATTATTAATAGTTTTAGTTTTATTTCATATTTTTTTATTAAATTTTTTAAGTCTAAGATAAATAAATATAAATTTTCAAATAATGTAAATGCTAAAGTTTTTTTAAATTTTTGGGATAAATAAAAGAAAATTTTTTATAAAGTGAAATAATTGAGAAGAAAAGAAGTAAATAATATATCAAAATAGTTATTAAAAACCCTAAGTTTTATAAATAATATAGATATTAATATATGACATATAAAAATGAATAGTTATGATACAGAGAGAAAAAAAAGTAATATTTTTCTAAACTCAAATAGTACAGTTGCATAATTTTTTTTATTATATGAATTAATACATATTACATATAAAAAAACAGATGACTATGATTTAAACAACCAAAAATGTTATATTAAAAGAAAATTA
>JACGDI010005690.1:1713545-1733534 GCA_014898725.1 Jacaranda copaia
AAAAATTGACAATATAGTTTGAAGGATAACTTGGAGAATTTAACATAAAAAATAGTATGGATACAAATTTTATCAGTATTTCAAAATTATCCTTTAGAAATGATGATTTAATAAGATTATAATTGTATTTTTCACAAAATTTTGAATATGTAGTTAAGATTGAGTTTAAGATTATATTTAAATATGCAAAAATCGAGTGCAGCTGCCTTGGCGATTATAAACTAGCAATTTTAGCACACTTCATGTGTATACTAAAATTTTTATAACATAAAATAATTAAAATATTTATTTATCTTCTTAAATTTATAATATTTTAAATGTATTTTTTTAGAATAGATAAATTATAATTTTATCAAACAAATATTTTCAATATAGAAAAAAAAGTAATCTAAATCAATATTTTCACCTAAAAATTAATATTTTTATCAATATACTTTTATCAAATAATTTTTTTGGTACTAAAAGAATAAGTAACTCAATTCAAATTTTTAATTAAACAAACTTGCTTTTGCAAACAAACTTTTTTAACACTTTTTTTATACAAAAAATAAGTATTTTTTTTAGTGTTCAATTTTGGTTTTTACCGAAACCAAAAACTGAAAACGAATTGAACCTGTTCGTTTCGATTTTTGGTTATGATTTTTCAAAAATCAAAATTTTTGATTAACCAACAGAACCAACCATTCGGTTCAATCAGTTTTAACCAAATGAATACCCCTAATGGCAAATTGGGTATCAAGCTATAATTCCAATCCAATCTACCTAGTTTTGAGTTGAGTTGGATTTAAAATGTTTTGAGTGATTCAATTTGGGTTGGATTTGATTGAGCTATATGTGGTTGGGCACAATTGGGCTCCATTGGATTTAATTGAGTTTTAGGTTTTAAATGGGTGTAAAATGGATCGTAAATGTATCCAACCCAACAAATAAACAAAATAAAATTTTGATTTATTTTAATCATTACTAATTTATAAATTTACAATTATATTCGTTAAATAACTTTTAAAAGTTACTAAACACTAACACTAAATTGGCTAATGTATATACACTCATTTGTTAACACAAGCAAAATGTAGCAAAAGAAATTTATTCTTAAAATAATTTAAAAGAATTCGTAAAAGGTTTTTAAAAGAATTATTTGTATTTCATGAATTGGAATATTGACATAACAACTGAAGTGTATTGGTTATTAAAAAAATAAATAATTCGAAAGATATTTAATTTTTTTCAGTCGACATGACTTCTGTAAGAGTTCAAATACGGGGGCGGGCGGGGGGATAACTCATTCATTACTTTCTTTTTTACATAAGAACTCATTCATTACTTTTTCTGTAATTTTTTTTTTTGTTAAAGCCAATAATTTTGAATACAATCATGATGTCAAACAACACCCAAAAAAATATTACATTAATGATAAAATAATAAGTAATAATATAAAAATTATTGATCATGATAAATATAAAGTGACAAGAGCTTTTATTTTATTACTAGTGATATTTTTTAGATGATTATAATTTTTATTTTGTTATAATATAATTTATTAGTGACAAAAAATAATATTGTAAATTGTCACTGTTAACAATTAGTAACACTCTTATAGTGACAACTTAGCAAAAATAAAAATTGTCATTATAATTTGTGACAAAATTTTTATTGTCATTAAGTTATCGCCATATGAGTATCATTAATTGTCAATAATAACAACTTAAAATTATTATTGTGATGATTTAGTTTGTAAAAATTAGTATGAAGACAAAACAAAATTTTTTGTCACCTAACATCTATAATTGTAACAACTTTTGTATTGTCGCTAACTTATTTTTTTCTTGTGTTGTAAGCTATATTATTGTGGATACCTCCAAATTCTAAAAAGTATATTAGGAAAATGAAAACCTTTAATAATGTAAGATACATCCAAATTTCCTTAAAATATATTAGAAAAATAAGAAATCGTCAAAATAGAAAAAAACATCAAATTTGAGCATCTATACACTTGTAATGCTATATGCCTTTTCTTTTTGAATTATTATTTGACGTACTCCAAATTATCATAATTATAATTTAAGTTACCCTAAAATAATTTTTTTAAGTTTGCATAAACTGTTTGAGGAAGGACATAAGGTTTTTGTTGCATTCCTAATATGGTTAATTAATTGGTGGTCTTCGTTATACAATATTATGCGCATGTGTGTGAGTATGTATGTATATATATATATATATATTTAAAGAAAAAATATATAATATATTAAAAAAATTCTCTAATCTCATGTATAGATATTAATCCTATAAAATAACAAGTAAATTAAAAGTTGATTTAAATTTAATTTGATTTTAAGTCATAAATAAGAATTTTAATAATTAATTATCATATGATAAAATAAAGATGAAAATCCATAGTTTGACAAAATAGTATAAGAAACTAGTTAACCCAACCATTTTTAACCCTTGAATTTAAGCTCATTTTAAATCTAATCTATTTTGGATCAGTCATAAGGACTCAAGCCATACCCAACCCATACCACCCATAATTTCCATATATAATATAAATCGTATCAACATTCATTAATTGAATATTAATATATGAAACTATATTAATTTATAAAATCTATTTAATTTTGATAAAGACTCAACATATACATGGATTATATTACTTCTATTTTATTTCTCAGGGCATTTAATATTTTACATATGACATTCTATCAATAATTATTTTCATATTAATATAAAAATTATATTAATTCATCATCTGTAACGTCCACTTATTTTTGGTATGTAAAGGCTTTCAATAATACATCAATCGAGAGATACTATTCCCTAAATCGCAGATTTGTTGATTATAGTGTTAAATCTAAGAAATATAAACGTAGGTGTAATTATTTGTTTAAAATTGTCTTTCTAATAAGCGATGCAGTTTAGTATTCCCTTCTCTAAATTACGTAAAAGTAATAGTGCCCTTTCTAAATAAATGCTGCATATATGTAGTTTAATAGGTTTTAATATTTACATTATATACATATGTTGAATTATGAACATAAAGATTATTTTGTTATTCTAAATATTATTTTTAATATATATTTTCCGCATAGATAAATATGAAGATTTCTAGGGAATCGCACATCTTCAAAAATGCTTGATCTGGTGATACATAAGTTGCATATATTCATATGAGAAATTGTTACATTTTTCACTTGTTTCAACAATTAAACATTGTATTCATTAAAATTTTTTATAGCTTTGTTCTAAATTAATGCATTTTGTATAATTTTTATAAAAAAAGAATATCAAACTACCGTTAAAATTAAATACAATTTGAACTTAAAAACTATTGTGTGGTGCAATGCACGGGGTAAATATTAGTATTTTATTACAGTTGTTGGCACAATTATATTTTTGGTGTTTATTCACATATTATTTTATTTTGTAATATTTTAAATATGGCTTTCGCAATCCAACGCTCGTTTGTGCCCAAATTAAAGAAAGCTTTTTGTCGGCATCTAAATCTTCTACTTGCGTTGGTACATCATAAACAAATATTGCCCCTACAAATTACTCTTTAAACAAATATTTATTTATAATGAAATATATAATAAAACACAGAGTAAGATATTTTGATGAAAATTTTGCGCGGGTAGGTGAAACCAAAATCCAACTATCTCCCTCGCGTCTGAAATCACTGGTGTGATTATATTCTTGTTTGCATCAAAACGCCATCAACCATTGTCTTTTCCTTTATTGGATGTCTCTAACAGTTGTCTTTTCCTTGTTTCAACATTTGTGGAAGAATCCATGAAAGTCTTCACCATAAGGGCCACCCAGAATTAATATATTTCCAATCAATCAAACAAATGTTGTCCTTTTCGTTACATGCACGTACCATAATTAACCAAGCAGACAATCTTTTTAAACTCCCTAATTTGGGTGCTTGACAAAGTTGGCCTTACAATAATAGTACTATTGAATTGGTGGCTATATTTTATGGTCCCCTAATAATTAATTGTATTATTGCAAACTAATGAGAGTAAGTAACTGAGAGAAATAGGCTGATCCAGCATTTGTTTTTAGAGCAGCTAGGGGGTATCCCAACCACCTCATTAAATTAATAATAATAATAATAATTAAAGTCCTAGTTATTAAATCATTAAACCCTAATCATTGGAGATCATCACAAGTGTTAAGTGTAGCACCCCACCTAGGAAAGGGGACCTGACCTAAGATATTAAACCGAAACTACAAGGCCCAAAAACACACAAATAATCACATACGAACAGGTAATGTTAAGCTTACACGATCAGTTTTACACAACATCCCCAAAGGTCTATGTAACTAGGACTCAAGTGCAACCATATCAAGTCCATAAGTACATAAATACCTAGCCTATTACAAAACTATATACTCTGACACTTGGGCACAAGCGTCAGACCTCCAGCCCTCCATCAGATCCTATCTGGGAATGAATTAGGAACAATAAAAGGGATAAGTCCTAAGGACTTAGTGGGGGAAGGGGGGGGGGAGGTGGTACCATAAGGGGTCAAGGGGTAGCTGATAACATAAATTCTAATAATATCAATACTCAAATGAGATGAACATGAAAAGGTCAGGAATTTGAAAACAAGAAATCATGTATTGATAGAACATGGACGTGAACGACTGGTGCATGTAATAACAAAGACGTGACATAATAAAACATATAATATCATAAACAGTTTTCAAATCATAGCTGAACTGCAGACATAATCCAATCTTATTGCTCCTAGAACAAAAGATAATAAGCATAATAGAAACTAAATATATCATAAAACCTTCCTTGTCTCTCCATTGCTCAAGCATTCAGCTCGGCATGAAATAACTAACATATGGCATGACCAGACACATGCCAAATCCCATTATTCATAGATAGTTACCTCCAACTACCTATGAGTCAGGATCGTGAGCAGGTAGTAGTCGACAAACCAATCGCCGTCATTCCATTCCACTCGACCATCTTTCTGGACCTAGTCCCAGGCCTAACTTTTCGTGGCATCCCTACGGCTAACAAACTTTGCAAGGGTAACATGATATAATGCCAGCAACAAATATGATTTTCAAAACAATAAATTGTACACATATCAACCAACAAAGTTGTCCCAATTAACAAGCAACAAAAATATTCAGATACATGATAAGTAATTGGTTGGCAAAACCACTACAACAACATTTAAAGAGATTCGATGGTAGTTACAAAATCAACCAGCAATGCTAAGGGGTACATGGGACAAAAACCAGTAAACATAACAAGAAGTTCTGGACATAGTACATGGACAACAATTACACATGAATAAACAAGTCGCAACGTACAATCAACGAAGATAATCCTTTTCCTAGAATAAGGATGGCTAAACCTCTCCTTTAGACTCCACCATAATGCTATCTATGCCCTACGATCCTGAATACCCTAGACCCTTATTACCTATTCCATTAAAACACATATGATTATCAATACACTTATGTAGTACTCATTTAACACTAATTAGATTACTAGTATATCTTAATATCGTGAATCTTCCATTTCAATGAGTGTTTTTCTTAATTAAATCTTCTGCCCAATTCACATACACAATTCATGCTATGAATATTTTGATTCTTTTCACTGTCAAAGCCATTTTACTAGATTTAACATATTTATGGCTTGTACAAACAATTATAAATTTTATTTTGACGGTAATGTACATCTACCTCCCCAAAACTCAATAGCATCACTAAATAATATTAATGAGGAGTTTATTGGTTCCGAGCCACTATCTCATCTCAATATCAATTATACACAATTTAATACTCTAAACCATGTTCAATAAATCTAGTCCATTCATGGGAATTTCTCAAACTTTCTCTTAACAATTAATCCTGGCAACGTTACACAAAATTAAGATTTTAATTATACCGATTGACTTAATTAACAATAATTAGACTCTAATTACCAATCCGTGTCCACTAGCACCATACAAAACTTAGATACTCAAACATTTCAGCTTGACATCATAAATCTTACCCCAATCATTTCAATCTATAATTATAATTTGGTTCGATTAACTTAAACTGATATCAGTAATCAGCTTCACATTTTAACCGAATTAAATCATAATACATTTAACTGTTTAAAGAGAATTTTACCCATAATCTTGAATTTAGTATTCTAATTAAGTTCATAATAAATAAATCTAGGCTATCCGTACAAATTTTGCTTATTTTCTACCAACAATCTATCGTTGCAATGTTACACAATTTAGGTTCTCTAATTATACAAATCAACTTAATTAATGATAGTTATCTTCTAATTAACAATTTGAGTCCACATATCACCTATAGATAAATTTTGAATTCAGTTGTACACCTTACAATTGCATATTCTAGTCCAATAATAGATATTTCACATTAAAATTAGTTTAGTAACTTAACCAAATTAAATTCATGAATTAATTTAATTGATCAATCAAAGTTTTTACCCAATTGGCCGAATTCAAGGCCAAATCATTGCACAATAGTAGCCCGTATGCACCTAGATCGCCACCTCAATGAAACTAGTAGTTAGTTGTTGGAGCACCGCCAGTTGTCGGAGCTCCACCGCACGCTACTGTCAAAATTGAATTCTGCCACCGCCAAAATGTGTGCCTCGATGCGCTAATCAAAACCCTCAAAGTTAATTTCGACACTCGCCACCATCTCGTCATCTAATTTAGTGAAAATCAATGCATTTTTGCCACCTACCATCGCACACTTCCAGTCCAATTCCGCTTGCTCCAATAGTCCGTTTCCAAAATTAAAAGTACCTATAGATTCCTCCAGCCAAGCCCATTATAATCCACCTCTTGGTTATGAGATTTTGCCGCCAGAACAGTAGCATTCACCAGCATCGCCACGAAGCCTTGTTTAGAGCTCAATTCCCTATGATTAGTCAGTTGTTTCTCAACAAATCTAATAGCATCGTGTTTGTTGTGAGGAGAGGAAGAGTTTGGTTGGAGTGGTTCGAGGTTTCCGATTACAATGAGCTAAAGTCTGGCAAGAGGATGGTTAGGGTATGCATGTGGAAATTAAATTAAATGAAGGGGCCCTCCTTTCATATTTTTCACTTTTCCAAAATTTCACTTCAGCTCTAGAACCTTCCCTCAATTCCCAATATGGTCCTTCAGCTTTTTGAGTGCCTTAAATTTGACCCTGATTTATCAATTGGCCCCTCAATTTTTCTTCCTCTCTCACATTAGCCCCACTTGGTTCCTAATTTTTTTAAATTAAGTCCTTATTCTATTAACTTTTGGTCTCTTGATTTTCCACTACCATACTATGGCCCTAATTAATTAAGCATGATTTACCTAAGCCCAATCCGATTTAACATTACAATTATCATATACATGTATAAATATATATATTTTTGTCGGCTCTAATGCTGGGGCCCAATTTTATTACATTTTGAATTCTTTTAAAATCCATACTTACGAATCTTAGGGGTGTTACAAGAAGGTACAACCCATTGATATTTCAACGGACATTTGTGCCATGTTGGGTATATAGCTAATATCACATCTCAATATGATAGTCCTCTGACACATATCTGACATATCACTTGATATGTGCGTACAATTAAATTTGTGTGATAAAAGAATAAGCTAAATTTTAAAATTTTCTAAATTTATTTGAAAAAAAGAATGCCAATTTATTCAAATTCATTGACTTCTTACATTTTTTAAGTGAATCAAACTCCTTCCTTTTTTCGTAAAATACATGGTATACAAATCATCCTAGTAAAGTAATTGATATTAACCTTTTTCCTTTTAGTACTTGCAGTAACTCCATTTTTTTAATTTATAATCAATTACATATATATATATATATAATAAAAAATTATATTGAACAGCCATGTCAAATTCTAAAAAT
This sequence comes from Jacaranda copaia, assembly GCA_014898725.1. Lineage (NCBI taxonomy): Eukaryota > Viridiplantae > Streptophyta > Magnoliopsida > Lamiales > Bignoniaceae > Jacaranda > Jacaranda copaia. The sequence goes on from JACGDI010005690.1 coordinate 1,721,451, forward strand.
TTTTAAAATTATCAAATTACTGTACTCATATAGTTGTATGGTATCGTGTTTGTATTGTCACATCCGTGCATCATAGTTAACAAGCATCACTATCAAGGTCTAAAACAGAAGGAAATAAAGTTAAATAGACATAAGCACGACTTTTATTTAGGCATTTTCTTCTGAAACAAGATAAAACTACAGCTTAACCACTGTAGGTAAAAAAGGGGAAAAAGAAAACTACTTTTTTTAAAATGAAATACAGACATTATTAAACCTAAAACAGTAAAGGGGGAAAAAAAGAAAAAGAAAAAGAAAAAGAAAACAGCCCATATTAATCTGCAAGATGGTCATGTTAAATTAGCAGCTGATAGGGCTGTCCGGATCATTCAGAGCAGCTATGGCACCTTCTATCTTTACTCTCAACACATCTTTTTCCTCCTCTTCACCCTGAAAAAAGTTGTAATAAAACTTTTGTTCAACTAAAATATTAAAAGACAAAATAATAAGGACAGACAATCTGCCAAACACACCACATGAGTACTTTATTTTCGTCAAAACTAAGCATTACATATAAATCTTGAGAAATATGCGGTGACCATCTATTGAATCATGGGAAAACAATCTTGAGTAGGCCATGGAAATCTACGGGAGATAATAAATAAGTCAAAAGTATCAATTTTGAGTTTATTAACCACACAATAAGTGTACTTGTTGATTCGATGCTTTTTTACTATGTATATTTTTGACCTCACATAAAGGCTTTATTTGGTTCCATAGAGAATAAGACAGAGAAAATACTTTCATTTTTTTTTTCTCTCCCTTTATTTGATTGTACTGGAATTTTATGAAAATATCGGGAAAACCTTGCCAAACCTTGAAAAATTTTAATAATGTCAAATTCTTACAAAAAAATAATAATAATAAAGAAATGGGATCTTTATTGTGGTTCTAAAATTGATAAACCTAAAATCAGATCAAACCTTTTATGAGCTAAAAATTTTGTATAATTATTTTTAATACTGAACATAATGCAAATTTTTATGTTTTCCTTTGTTAATTTACTAAAATATACTATACAGTTTTTGCTAAGAGCTTTTCTTTTTCCTCAAAGGGGCTAGGAATATAAGAATAAGGGGAAAGCAAGGACAGCAATATTAATATTTCCTAGAAAAAAAAATTAAGAAAAATAAATTCTTCATTTCTTTTTTTCTCTTTTCCCTATTTTCTGGGAAACCAAATGGAGCCATAATGAAATTACTCAATTATTGATCATAAAAAACCGATTAGAACTCATCTGCATTATTAAAGTAAGCTCCATTTTCCATCTGATGGACCCTGCATTAATTGACCATAATACAAAAACTTTGGATCCTATTTGTAATTAATAATTAATATATTAAACCATGACTTTAGCTAGAGGCTGGTTCTCAAAATTTTCATTTGAAAACCAAACCTTTATTCAGAACATTTCTAATAGAGAAAATAAAAGAAATTAAATTTAAAATATTTAGTGTGGTGATCGGCATGCACCAATATCTTTTTTCCTTTTACATATAAAAAAAATGTCTTTTACTTTAAAAAAATTAGTCCCAGCAGAACTTAGTTCTCCATTTGGCCACCAGTTAGTAATATTATACTAAGCAAATTGTAGCACATTCTATATCTGTGCCAAATTTTTTATAGTACAAAAAAAATAAAGGTATTTATGTGCTATATTTTGTATGACGCTATAGTTTTTTTCCCATGAATTTTAATGCATTTATTTGAATTTTTAACATAGTAAAAAGAAAAAGTTACAATAAACTAAACAGTTTGATTGAGAGAGAGAGATCAAAGCATATAAAGAAAAAATAGATATGAGAGAGGAGAAAATAAAACCATGCATTTTGTCATTATCTTTTAAAATAAAACTATGTTACTAAATTATTAAATAATATATCAAGTTAGTCACTAAAAATGCTTTTCTTAATAATATAAATAAATATATTACATATTATTTCACCAAAATATATAGATAATGATTGAGTTTGTTTAAATTTATATTTAAAAAAGTAATATATATATATATATACATATTGAAAAGACAGGTCTCCAGTTCGAATACTAAAGTCACCTTCAGATTATCCCCCACTGTGAAATAAGCAGGGGAATATCTCAAAAAGCGAATCCCACTCCCACACCTACCAGTACTCAGCAGCTTACAACACGAGGAGGGTCGGGGTAGCTCGCAAACTCACTAGTAGTTGCATTATAATTAGATTGTAAAATATTTTTTTTTCAATAAGTTACCTTTTAATATTAAACAATCCAAAGGTTTTAATCAGGGTGCACCCTATGTACCTGGAATATTTTTTTCATTTATCTACATAAACATCACAAATTTGTTAAGTTGAACCTCTCAACTTTAAATTTTGTGTAAGAGACTGTAATTATTAAATTAAATGGCCACTCAACACATAGACGTAGCCTAGATGCAGTCACCTTTTTTCAAAATAAGGTTTACTAAAAATTGTGGAGTATTACATGCACACCAATAACCTAAAGAATCTTTTTTTTTCCTTAAATAAATAATTAAATATATATCATTAATGTAAAGTTGTTTGGGAAAATCAAGGAAACTTTTAAAATCTTAGGACGCCGCGTACGATATATTTGAAGGTTCGTAATACTCAACTTTTGAAGAAAGGTTCACATGCGTTCACATGCCCAAATCGCGTGGGGCGCGGGAGGGGGCGGTTAAGAGAGAGAAGTGGAAGAAAATGAAGGATAAAAAGAGTAGGAGAAGTTGCAAGAGAGAATAATAAAATTACCTCAAGGAATACGGTCTTCAAAAGCCTTCCAGAGAAGGCACTGATACTGCAAGTGGTAACTTTGAGCTTCAAAGATTCAAAGGCCTCACACAACTTAATCATTGTGTCTGTTCTTTTGCTGCATGCCAGGCTCACCACTGTTGTCTTCTCTCCCATGTTGGATACCCTTAACTGCCAATTTAGTGTGATAAAACAGATTTATTTTTTAAATTATAAATTAAATGATGATGTAGTTAAATACTGTCCGTTATCTTGTCTTAGAGAAATGTTACGTGGATATAATTTATATCAGAAATTAACATCTACCTTGTTATTGGTGTAAGTGCTCCTTAACTTACCCAAAACAAGCGGTTATTATGAAAGTAAACAAAGAGCTGAATATTATGATGAGATTTAGTACTGTATAATTTTGAAATAACGATTCTTCCATGAAAAGTTGAAAACAGCATGCACCTTATCGTTTGGACAAGTGCTTCCTGACTTTTCTAAATCCACCACTGTGGAAATAGATAGGCTCAAGTATCCCGCTGAATTCAGTGCTATACGACATTGAAGTGTTTCTTTCATGAAACTAACATAAATCTTATCGTTGGACAAGTGCTCCTTTAATTTGTCAAAATTCAATTATTATGAAAATTGACAAAAACTTAACCACATGATATGAGTCTATTCAATATAATCTTGACACATTACATTTACCACTTGGGTTAAGATTTAATGGTTGGTTTCTAATGAACTTGGTGGATTAGAAAGTGTCAAGACAAGAAATCTAAGCTAAATAGAAAACCCACCTCAAGAACTTCAATAGGAGAAGGCATGAACAGTCTTGACCCAGTAGAATCGTTGGAATGCTCTAGTCTTTGTCTCTTTGGCTTAGAACAAAACGTTGTAGCCTCTCTATCAATGTCAAAAATTGCACTATTTGATGGGATCCCAGATTCCAACTCTGAAATTTCATCCAGAATCCTCCTCTCTTCACCCTGGAGTGATTTGATGTGCTCAATGGCATCCCTAATGATTGATGCCTTGTCCATCTACATTATTGGTGATTAAAGCAAAACCCTGTTGGTCAAACTAATTTGAAGTTGTACACAAAGATAGGCGAGAAAATGAATGCCATAGCTCTCGGAATAGGTAAAAAAACATCGCAAGTAGGGATTAAAAATATATCTAACCTTAGTAATGTTAGGAACCACTGATCTTAGGGCATAAAGCCTTTCATTGAGCTTCCTCCTCCTATTCCTTTCAGATACTATGTTCTTTGAGGCCGGAGATGACTGCATCCCATCTGGCGAGCTCGAGTCATAATATGCAGATATGACATCGTCGAAATAGCTGCACCCATCAAATTTGAAGAAATTAGCTCAAAAACATAACCCAATAATAACACACAAACACAAATACAATTTCACAAGACAAAATGAGAGGGGACAGGACATACCCGTCGAGCTCTTCAGTTTGGAGGAACATATTGGTCTCCCAATAGTTTCTATATTCATCATCAATGTTTTCCATATTGATTTTGGAGGTGAAATGGGGAGAGAGTTTTTCTTATTCTTTTTCTAGGGATTGTGAAGAGGAGAGCGTTAGGTACCCGATGGTTTTGGGGGTAAACTTTTCCATGACGTGTGGGGGCAATTTATAGTATTGTCATAGTGGCACGTGGGTTACTGTAGCAAAATATGAAGACATGTGTGGACGATCCCGGCCGTCCATCCGCGTAATTAATGTGCCCAGTCCCGATGCCCATACGTGCCTCATTGTTTATGAAATTTTAGTTAGTTCCGTCTAGCAACCGATCCGAAAGGCAGTAGGTTGAAGCTAGTGTTGAAGAATAATGATATAATAATCGACGGATTTCATTTCACATCGTTCTATTTTAAATTTTAAAATATAAACGGTCTAATTTCCGATAAATTAGTAAGAGTAGTGGAACCATTGCTATACAAGAGGAAAGGAAATTAGGGACAATAAAAAAATTGTCATCAGTTAAATATTAAATAATAAAAAATTTATTTTTCCATCCTAACAATTTTTAAATTGATAAAAAGAGTGTTTAATTTGTAATCGTTAACAATTAGTTACACACATTTGGTGACAATCAAGTGATAATGAAAATATTGTTATAAATTATGATAATAATATTTTTTTTGTCATTGAATTTTCACAATAAGTGTATCACTAATTATCAATGATAACAATTTAAAATTATTAATTCTTGTTACTATTAATCATATTGTGACAAAGGAAAAATCGTTAATTAAAAATATCATTAATAACAAAATAAAAATTATATTTACTTAATATTTATCATTAATAACAAATGTTATATTATGATTTATTTTTTTATCTCTAACATTATATTTTCTTTGCAATATATAAGGTATACAATATAAATTGAATATCAGTAGGATTCAAAAATACTTGCCCGCATATTCTTTATCCCTTCTTTCGTTCTATAGCAACACTAGTTACTTGTAATGAGAATTTACTGCGTCATATCTTAATATGATCAATGCTTCCCTTAATAAAGACACTAACTCTATGCAATAGATAACAAATTCAAAAACCAAAACTCTATTTAAGAAAACAGAATAGAAATAACTTAGGGAGTGTTTAGTTGAGTTTTTCCAAAATAATTTTATTTTGAAAAAATATAACTAAACATATACTCATTTTTCCTTCAAAATATTAAAATAGGGTTTCCCAAAATACTCTCGCATCCTTTAATCCCCAAAACTTTCATATTTTTCAATACACACACACACACACACACACACATATATCATATATATTTTTATTATTCTTACAATAAAAAAGTACTCAATTTCATTTTCACCCAAAAAAATCTAACAAAAAAGCCTCAATTTGACTATTACAGAAAAAAAAAATATCTTCCCAAAATATAAACAAACCTACCAAAACTCTCCAAAATATATTTTTAACTATTTTTTAAAATATAACTAAAAATTCATCACATTTGCCAACACAATTTTCACATTCTCTAATCTCATTTTCAACATTCATTTTCTCAAAATATATATTTAAAATCACACAAAAAAATATAACCAAACATTGCCTTAAGATGTGTTAACAACTATTGAATTTTGACATTCACCATAAAATGAAAAAAACGAAATAAAAACAGTCCTAAGGGCAAAAACGGCAGTAGGTGGTGGGAGAAAAAACAAAGTGAAATAAATGATAATAGAGGACGTTGGAAGAAGAAGACAGTTGTGGTGGAAAAAAGAAAGGGAAGAAAAAAAGCAAAAATAAAATAACGAATGGCAAAGCCACACCGCGTGAGGGCGAAGGGCGATGGGCGATGGGCGATGGGCGATGTGACCACTGAAAAAAAAGAACTATTAATTGGGAGACAGAGAGGAGGGGGACAATGCTGCCAGATTTGCTTTCATTAATGCAAATGTGCACAAGGATCAAATCTTGAGAATTATTTAAAATGTTGCTAAATGCTAATTAATTGATTAAATCTTAATTGAAATGGGAAAATCATTTGCTATTTAAAGATGAAGAATAAACATTTTCCATTTAAGCAACATTAATATGGTATAATAACACACACACAAGTTTAACATTAGAAACATGGCGTCATAAATTTTGTAGGCCCATTGATCGACTCATCTTCCAACAAATGAATAAGGATCAAATTTGAATTGTCGACTTTTTAAAATAAGATGATTGAGGGTATGGTCCATCCGAGATCAAATAGTAGATTAGTAAGCAGATTGGTTGGTAAGCAGGTAGAAAGACAATTTTGTATTCTCCTGCGTGGGATGCGTCCGAGATGGAATGGGTTCAACTAAATTTGGCCTTCGTGACTAATATAGTTGGATATTTATAGTTTTCTATCGCTGTAGAAAAATATATATTTGTGATAAAATAACGAGTGGCAATACAAAAGTCATTACTAAATGTATATATTAAGTGATGAAATATTTTATTTTGTTATTTTAATAATTTTTTACAAATTAAATAGTGACAATAATGGTGTTTAAATTGTTACATTTGACAATTAATGACATACCTATAGTAATAATGAAAATTTTGTCTCAAATTATATTGACAATTTTTATTGCCATTAAGTTATCACCATAGAAAAATCACTATTTATTAATCGTGACAAGTGACAACTTAAAATATTAATTTTTATCACTGTTGAATCATATTATAACAAAATAAAAATTATTGTCACTTAAAAGTATCATTAATAACAAACTAAAAGTTATTATTACTTGTTATATGTCACTAGTAATAATTTTTATTTTATCACATATTATTTTATTACTAATATAATTTATTTATTTTTTTGGATTATTGTACTAGAATGTCTCAATATTATTCATCCTATATAAGTGGCAGCTTCAGATCCAGCGTCGTCTCGTGTCTTCGTGTAAGAGTTGAGATTTCAAGTTAAAGAGTAATCACATCTTCATGTAAGAGTTGTGATTTCAAATTAATGAGTGATCACATCATGTTAGATTCCAACTCCCACAAAAAGACAATCATCTAATAACGTGTTTGATAATTTTAAATATTCTTTAAAATATTTTTATTTTTATTTTTACCCTAATATACATCAAATTCCTCCAAACCCCTCAAAACCCCCTTGCTAATCTAAGGGACAATTTGGTTATGTTTTTTTTTTTTATATTCGGCTGTTTGTATCGTTTAAAAATAAATTATCAATAATTTATTATTATTTTTATTAATATTTTAACTTATTTTCATCTTACAATACATTTTTTAATAATCCACGGACATTCTCCCAATAACATATATATTTTTTTCATTTTTTTCATTATTGTTATCTCTCTCCATCTACAACCTACTAAACTCTGGATAATCATCATTTTTTGAGTGTACTATTCAAATAAAAATATATTTTCAACTCATTTAGTCGAATTAATTTTTTAAATTTTAAAAGTATTTAAAATAAAAATACAACCAAACTCCCTGTGAGCACCTTCTAGTCAATTGAAAGCATGTCATAAAAACTCTACAGACACATAATGGGTTTGTCGTTTAGTGATTGGTGTACATATATGTTTCTGTTGGCCAAATCGGTGACCGTTGGTATGATTCCATCTTTTGATTCGACGCAATAGCATATATTTAGTCAGTATTATGGAAGGAATTTTTGGCACATTTTACTCAACAGTTTATGTACAGTAGGTACTCACGAGCTTTTGTTCCCAGCTTTGTTGGAAAACCAAGCCAGAAAAAGCACAGGGTACAGCTGCAAGTCTGGGTAGAACCACAACCATCCATATTCAGCACCTACCTCGCCATCTATAATTTGGCCGTTGGATTTCGTGCATTCAGGTTTTATTCATCTAATAAGCCATGGCATTTCTGATCTGGTCTACACCAAAATTAAAAATTAGTGATAAAGATAATACATGACAATATAATTTTTTTAATAATTATATATATTAAGTGGCAAAAAAATTATTTCATCAAAATAATATTTTTAAAAAAAAGTATTAATGCAATATTATTATTTTAATTTTATAAATTAAAACAATATATAATATTTCATTAATAAATAGTTTCTTATATATATGTGTGTGTGTATTTTTTATTTCATCAAAAAAAAGAATTCAATATATGCAATATAAATGTTTAAATTTTCAAAAGTTAAACCATGCACCTATAGATTTGCAAATAATTAATATTCTGTTAATTATATATATTATCCTTTTATATATATTTTTAGTAGACCTTAAACTTACAAAGCAGCATAATCAATCCAACTCACGGAGCCTTGGTCTAGGTTCGAAAATTTTTACAAGTTTGGTATATGTGGCTTTCCATTTAATTTCTAATAAAATTAAATTTTCATCAGTACAGGTCAATGAAATAGCCCCGTCCTTTTATAGTTACAATAACTATGTTCGAGTTGTTATCATCATTGATAGCTAATAATACATTTATATAGATAATTTAGTGATAATGAAATTTTTTTCGCAAGTCATAGTGATAATTTTAATAACCACTATGTTATCACAATAGATATGTCACTATCAATAATGGCAATTCAAAATACTAATCCTTATCACCATTAACACTGCAAGATCCAAAAATGAAAAGTAGTGACAAAACAATATGTGAGAATGTAGAAGTTATCACTAATTATATTTTAAGTGACAAAAGATTTTGTTCCAGCATCCTAATAATTCTTTTAGAAACTTATTAGTGACAAAAATAGTGTTTAAATCACTAACGTTGATAATTAGTAACACATCTACAAGTGACACCCTAGTGATAATAAAAATCTTGTTATAAATTACAACGACAATTTTCAATGTGCTATGGATGTGTAATAATTGTCAAAATTCATAAGTGACAACTTATGATATTCGTTCTTATCACTGTTAAGTCATATATGTCGTGATAAAATAAAAATTATATCATTTGAAAGTATCATCAGTAACAAAATAAATGTTATTCTCTCTTAATATATGCCGTCAATGACAATTTTTTGTTGTTACTTATTTTCTGGCCACAAATATTGTGCTTTTTGTAATGTAAAATTGCACTTAAAAGGCATCACTAGTGACATAGTAACAACTACAGTAATTTAATATATATTATTAATAATAATTTTTATATGATCACCTATTTTTATGACTAACGGGTTTTTTTTTTTTTTACAATTTTTCTTAATACTTTTTGGAATTTGTTTGCTTGTTTCACACACACATATTACAATATTTTACAATATATTATTTGTTATATATATGATTGTTAATTAATTAGATATTTTGGTACATGATATTTTATAATATATAAAGAATTATTGTGTATGTATATGCGCATGTGTCATAGTTAACATCATTCTAACATTTTAACAATTAGATAATAATTATTTATTTGAATATATGTACCCTGCAAGGGCGAATCTCTCAGTATTCAGTAACACGCATTCAATTATTTTGGTTGATTTTTTTTGTTTATCCTCTTAAGATATACATATGAATCAGTATTATAAGAAAAAAAATTATTAAATTCGAATTGATTGTAGTAAAAATATGTTATGACAACATCAATTTCAAATTTAATTAACATAATTTATAATTAAAATTATAAATTTTTAATATTAATTATAATTGATGAACTAATTTTTTACTAAGGAATAATTGCAAAGATGTTAGCACTATCAAATGATAGAGCTTCTATACAGGACCTTGCGCATGTTTTCACTTTCTCTGCAGCAATTGTGACACGAGGATAATTGTTGTCATTTCGGCTGACAATCCCTTTTCAATAATTGCGCCTTCTAGGAATTAAACATCAGGCTTTGGGCAATGTTTGGTTCTGTTTTTTTTTTTGTGCGCATAATTTTAATATATATTTTGAGAGAATAGTATTGGTAGTGAGATTAAAAAATATAAAAATTGTGTTGGAGAATGTAATAAATTTTTGATTATATTTTAAAAAATAGTTAAGAAATAATTTTGGTATATTTGTTTATATTTTTGAAAGGAGACATTTTTTTACTGTAATAGTCAAATCAATATTTTTTGTTCGATTTTTGAGGTAAAAGTGGAATTAATTATTAAAATAATATATATATATATATATATTGAAAAATGAGAAAAATTTGGTGATAATGAAGGATAGAACAAAGTATTTTAAGAAAACTTTTTTTAAAATTTTAGAGTAAATTGAATGTATTTTTTATTATATTTTTTCAAACAATATTGTTATAGGGAATCATAACCACACATTACCTTGATTTCTTTCTTTCCTCCCTCTTTTTTTTTTCTTTTTTTGTGGATCAGATCATAAGAATGTGGCTTTGATTTCAAAAGTCACATATGATAGCAACAGTACAATTCAATGCTTTTAAATGGAAGGATAGCAAGAGAATTACGTCTCGATTGTCTGAGTACCATGTTTCAATTATAGTCTCGTGACATAAATTATATCTAGCGAGCAATTTCTTTCAAAAAAAAATTAACGCATGAACAGTTGCTATCACAAAGACCAAAATATGTTTTTCTGTTTTTAGTTTTTTACTAGGACTAAATTTTACTGTTCCCCATCCACGTACTAAATTTAGTTGAAAGAGTTAGGTGGTGATTTTTGGAATTGTTAAAAGAATATCAACTTTTTGTTAAATGATTATTACATGCGTAGACGGCTCAATTTTTAGGCCAGTTGAGAAGTGACATATATAAATGAATATTAATTATTAATTTAAAATTTTTTATTTATATATTAGAGTTTATTAAATTAAATTTTAAATAATAAATAGTTAATTTTAATTAATATTATAATATTTATTTTATAAATCAAATGTTGATAAATGTTAAGATGAAGGTGTATTATCTCAATCAAATCAAATTTGGTGGTCTAGCAATCTCAAACTAATCAAGTCCGAACACGTGGCGCATCCATGTACGCGGACCAATCAAGTCAAAAATATTTGATATTATCTTTTAATATGTACATCAAAGAGATAATTATCAAATGTGTTTAAGCCATTTCGGAGTCTCCTACTGAACACCTATATAAAGGGATAACTAGAGACTCATATGGATGCTCACATATACATATTCATATATTCTCAAGCCCCAAAACTCAAGTCTTTAAACTTCAAATTCTTGTTGCGACGACGTATTACTACCGCAAAGGTCATATACCTCTTCAAATCATCAAGTCATCAAATCCTTTGATCTCAGAGTCAAGATTCGGGTTTCAAAAAAATTTTGCAGTGTCTTTTACCAAGTCAAGGGATACTACACCACATATCCAAGAACAAGTTTTAAGCCCTTGGATTGTATATATATTGGGAGAAGAATCAGGGGATTAGTTTTGTTAGAAAATTTATATTTTTTCTCTGATAAATTGTAATTTTCATATATATTTTTATATAAATTTAATTTATCCATTATTTTTTCTTTGTCTTGTGATTTAATTTTGCAGACAACAAAATTTGTGTGAACAAATTTTTGGCACGCCTGATGGGACTTGAATCTAACCCTTAGCTCTTTCTCCCATTCGAATTTTGAAGATATTTACAATCGCTCAATGGCACCTAAGAGGAACCAACTCGCCTTAGCTAGGAAAGACATTGCCAATGCCGCTGATCTTGCTGCTGAATCTGTCAATCAGCCCATAACTGGGGGCAAGAATACTGATTTATTTCCATCTGATGATTTTGACTCAGGAAGTCCAAGGGAAACGAATCCTAAGGTATTGTCTTTTGCTAAATTGCCGGCTACAGCGACTGGAGTGGCAACAATAGATGAACAACTTGCTCGGA